>JAUMHQ010000066.1:8762419-8779898 GCA_032361165.1 Enteromius paludinosus
TTTTTTCCTCCCACCCCCCACGAAAAAAAATCGTGATACGAACCGAATCGTGGGTTTGGTGTATCGTTACAGCCCTATGAATGAACGAACTATACAATGAATGTTAAAGTAAACAGCAGACAGAATGGTAAACCAACAGACAGAACATAAGTTAGAATAGAAACTGATAGAATTCTAAAATGCTGGCTAAAATAAAACAAAATAGAAAGATAAAATGATAGATAGAACAACAGATAGAATGAACAATAGATCTCTAGACACTGGACAAATGAACAATACGGGAGACTGAGAATGAGCGACACAAGAATAGAGCAATCAATGGATGGAAAAGCAGAAAAAAGAAACAATAGAATGATAAAATGAACAACACAGAAAGAGAAAATAATAGTTAGATAGATAGAATTGGCTCTAGTTTAATGCAAACTGATTTAAATATACACATAAAGTCTCGCCCAGTCTCTTCCTCTTTCTCCACCTCTGCTCATCTTTCTTTCCTCCTCTCCCTTTTCTCTGCTCTCTCAGTTTCTCCAGAAGCAGCCCTTATAATGCCAAATCACACTGTCATCAGAATAATTATTATCATTACCCTCCCTTACATAAGCACTCCTATTAGTATCCTCTCATTAATGCAGTGTTTTAATCACAAAATAACAATTAGGCTGGATATCTATTTGATCGATTCAGGGCACAGATGAAAACATGGCTCCTGAACAAGAACAAGGACAATATTACAGTGCCTCCAGCCTCATTCAGTCATCCGAGGTAGCGGAGGGTTTGTTTTCTGCTACGTACTGAGATGTTCTTACAGTCACATGGTTTTATAATGAGAGGAACATTAAGGAGAGGAGAAGAGCCAAAAGCGTACATGACAAAGAATCAGGAAATGCTTCACAGCACACACTGTGATATTTAACAGGACTGCTCACATCCAGTGGGCCCTGAAACTGCACTGATATAAAAACAGTCCAAAAAGAGATTGTGGGGTACCTTAGGCTAAGGCACTTTTAGGCACATGGAAAGGTCCGGTGTTAGCCGCCACCGGCACAAAACACACACACGCCTGTAACATGAACAAACGTGTTACAAGCATGTGTCCTTTTTGAAAGGCCAATAAATGTCATGTATATCACTTGTCAGAATGAGCGAATCGAAAGTTGCAAGGCAAAACGTTAATATTTCTTTACACCTCAAGTACATGAATGTGCTATTTATCAATTTTGGCACGAAGACTTACAATATGTTAAACTTCCTGCGTCTCAATTTGCATACTATACATGCGAATTGTATTCAAGATATTATCTATTCAGCAGGGATGCATTCAATTGATGTGACAGTAAAGACATTTATAACATTTCAAATTACACAAACATTATATATGACAAATCACAACTGCTTTCTAAAGTATCATGTGACACAGCTCTGTCATCAGATGAATAAATTAAATTTTTAGACATATAGATATATAAAATTTGAAAATATTTCCCAACATGTGTCTTTATCCATAAGACACAGTAAACTAAAGAGGGAACCATGGGAGCTCATAAGGTGAGACTTTCGTTACAGTGACAGCAGTGACACTAAGGCCATACAGCCACTCTGGACAACAGCCAATGGCTCGTGTCCAACACATCAAACCAGACAATGGAAAGAACTCTTGAATCTCTCTCTCTCTCTGAATAATGAGGGTAATCTTTGCCCACTGAAACACATACTATACAAACACACACACATAAGATCATATATATACATAATGTATCATGTTTAACTTTAGCTCTATCAACAGTATTTCATGACATGCCGTTAATCACCACCGATGAGAATTTTGACACTTTGTCCATGATTATACAGAAACAACAATGTTAGAAGTCTATGTGACAAGGCACTGTTATTTATGCTTCTTTTTGGGTGAACTGTCCCTTAAATACCCCGAAATTTCTAATATTGTCCGATATGCTACTTAAGTATCAAGTATCTCTAGACATATTGTCAATGGCCGCTAACAGCACAAACTCTAAACTCTTATTTCAAATCACAGTCTTAAATCTACCGAGATCCAATCAGTTGCTACCGGGGGCCAACCAGGAGTCTCAGTGTGGTTTAGCAAAGCATTGTGGGAGCTCTCACAATACAGCAACTGCAAAAAGGTTATGATCCCAAAGCTTTCTTGAACTCGCTTCCTTAATAGAGGGGCAACTGTATCAGCAGGACAACAAAATTAATAATAAAAATACAAAAAAAATTCATAATTTGGTATTCATAAAAAAAGACCTTTAAACAGCAGAGGGTACCTAAAGGTTATGGCAATAAGGAAGGAAATGTCCAACTGGGCAGCTAAAAAAGAGCATTTCAATATGAATATGTGTGGGAGTGTGCGACAGAACTAAGAAGAGAGAAAGAGAGGAAGTGTGTGTGTGTGTGTCCAAGAGGGTTACACAATAAAAACTGTCACTGTGAAGTGCATTGTGACGTATTCCTTACTCTTTTGAGTAACACTCAGATGCGCACATACACACACACACACACACACACACACACAGACCATTAGACGCTACTTCTGCTCAAACTATCTTGTATCCCTTCAAGTCTGCACTGCAGCAGAGTGCCAGATTGTGTTCTCTAGCCAGAGAAAAGCAATGGATTTAGTGTCTGGTATCTGGCGTGCGTGTGTGGATGTGTGAGCGTGTGTGTATCCGTTTCTTGTGTGTCTGCATGATTGCACACTGGAGCATGAATGTCCCACATGGTGCGTGCGTGTGATGGCATAGGCTGGTGCTGAGTTCTGGCCCGGTTCCTTTTTCCTTTGGTCTCCCAAGGAGACTGATCCTACAGAACAGGTGTCACTGTTTTAGCTGCCACCGTGCGTGTGTGCGTGTTTGTGTGTTTGATGCCACAGGCTGTGCTGCCCTACCAAGTCTCCACTCACCCAGCAATGATCCATCCACTGTATGTTACTGCCGATGCACAATGTCCATTCAACTTGGACAGGAGGCCACAGTGTGAAACCAGCCGAGACATTTACAAACCCCTGTTCTTCTGTTAAAACACGTCACTACCTCCATCCGTGCAAGAACAGATTATAGATGTGACCACTAACATAAGGAAATTAAAGCAGGACTTAAAAGGTCAAAGGGAAACATGCATATATATATATATATTGCAAAACATACATTTAAAAAATGAAATGTGCATGAAGAAAATTACATCTATTTTTCATTCTGATAAGATATACTGTATATATACATATTTAGTATGTGAACCAAAATCTTGACTTAAGGTAAAAAAAGTATATAACTAAATTATGTTTCTCATTAATAATCTTGCATTAAAAGGTAGTACAACAGACAGTACCATAAGAACATGTTTTTATTTAAAAGTTTGGGTTCTGTAAATTAAATTTTTTATAAAGAGGTTATGTTCAAAAATGCAGCCACAAAACAGTAATATTGTAAAATATTATTTCAATGTAAAATATCTGTTTATTATTTTAATTAATTTTAAGATGTATTTCTGTGAACGCAAAGCCAAAATTTAAGCTGCATCAATCCAGTCTTTAGTGTCACATTAACATTTTGTAACATTAACAATGCCTTTACTTTCACTTTTGAGCAATTTAATGTGGCCTTGGTAAGTAAAAGTTAATTTCTATAAATGTACTTAACTGTCATAACTGTATGTACGTGTAAAACAAAAAATCTAATAGTCCTAAAACAAGTCTAATTTTCTTAACGATATTATATTCTTCTTTTGATTCTGGGGTGAGTTATAACCCTCAAACATTATAAAACTGAATGCCACTTTAAGAAAAAAACCTAGTGTTAAAATAAGACCATGAGCTTAGCCTCTACGATACTATATTTGGCCGAATAGCCACAAATCTGTTTTACTTTCATCACACACACACGCAAACATTCAAACAAACACGTCCAAAGGGACAAAAATGTGAGTACCTCTCCAAAACCCTCTTTTTCCGTTCTTTTACCGTTTCCTCTCACATGCTCATGCCCAGTGAGTCCAACAGAACCCCAGGAAGCACCACCACCATACAGACAACAGAGAGAATGAGCAGATGGTCTGAGAGAATCAGAGAAAGAGACAGAAAGATGGCAAATGGAAAGGGGAGGCGTAGGAGCATGAGTATGAAGGAATTTTTTTTCTTCTGGCACTCATACAAGCAAAGACCTTATAAACTCATCATTCTGACAGAGTATTTTTAAAACAGTCTAACACCTCTACCACAGCACTGCTTTACCAAACCATTCGCACTCAGATAGAAAAAAAACTTATAAACAGCAAGCCAACAAACTGAGCTAAGATAACTGACCAAAGAAAAAAGTTCTGCTACTGAAGAAAAACAAATGGTGACGGGGCAGGACTGTGATCTAAATTCTTGAATAGCCTCTATAGTGCTTTGTAAACTCAAAAGCAAAGTACATATGACAACTCTCCAATAAATGGAGTATGTATTACTAATAGTACTCTGCTTCTTTAACAGTACAGATAATATTACCGAGAACACATGGCAGTCTGCCAATCACAACTGAAGAACTGATTTAAAGTCTATAAAGGTTACTATTGCATTTCTATGATCTCTCTGCATAAGTGTACTGGAAGTGGAATAGTCTTAGTGCCATATATATAGCAATATACAATAATATAACAATCAATAGCAATAAAAATCACAAGATCTGAAAAAATCTGAAATGGATAGTTCAAAAAAAAAAAAAAAAAAAAAAAAAAAAAAAATCAGTCAGAAATCAATCATTTTAAAGCTATATGAGTTTTCTCAGGGAAAGGCAAAAGGACATTCTGAAACATGTCTCAGGGTTTATTTTTTTCCATACAATAAAAGTCAGTGGAGTCCAAACATTGGTTTCATACATTTCTTACTGTCTTCAAACGACATGTTTTTATGCACATTATCATCTTTTGTAATTCACTGCTGTGCATTTTGTTCTGGACCATCTGCTTAAATCTGATCGATGACCACTCAGTGCAGTGTACATTAAAAAGCATCGGGTTCTGGGTTCAAAACACTTTCTCCAGGCCTCCATCATTCATCTCTCTCCATGTTCCTTCTGCTTTGCTATTGCTCCACACTGCAAGGCTCCGCTAAAGCTCATATGCTGACATCAGCAGCCCCCCTCTACACTCACACAAGCACTCAAACAGTCACTCGCGCACTCCGCCAATCCCGACCAGCGGGAAACCACGCACACCCACGCAGCCTCAGGCCTCTGAACACAGACCTATACACATAACACATGCTTACACATGGATATGAGAAAACACATGCACATTAGGCCCGGATGAACCTACCCCATCCTGGCAACCATCCCCATCTTT
Organism: Enteromius paludinosus; assembly: GCA_032361165.1. Taxonomy (NCBI): domain Eukaryota; kingdom Metazoa; phylum Chordata; class Actinopteri; order Cypriniformes; family Cyprinidae; genus Enteromius; species Enteromius paludinosus. Next base: position 8,767,763 of record JAUMHQ010000066.1, read on the forward strand.
ACTGGGTACAGTACTAGGGTAGTACCACGGTACTTTAAACTCATGGCACACCAAGATTTATAGAAAATGGGAAAAGGGTGGGGTACAATCACTTCAACATAATAGGAATTATCTTATTACTTATTTAGAGGAACAGCTATAGATCAGCGGTAATGGAAAAGCATGCTCAAAATGTATATATATATATATTCGCTTTTTCTGAACAGGGCTGGCTCATCCAAAAAGAAGTTAAGCCACAATTAGCAAGCACCCTGATTCATGATTGTCTTAATGAATCATTGAATTAATCATTTATCTTAGTGTTAACATGCAACTTTAAGGTATTTTAAAGAACACCACTGTATTGGAATAGTATTTGTCTGAATATCTAAATCATTGATCATTTTTTTTTACAAAAGAAAAGGTTCCAAAAGAGGGTTTTTGCAGCGATTGTATAAAATAGCTTTCCAGAACCTTTCAGTGAACAGTTCTTAAAAGAAAAAGTGCGTAAAGAATTTTTTAATTATCTAAAGAATATTTTACAATATATAGAGCCTTTTGTAAATTTGAAAGGTTTCCTGGATGTTTTTCACTTAACTATATATGCTTCATTTCTAAGAGCTATAGTATGTTACTTTTTGTAATTTTTTTGTATGACCCGCCCTGTAGAGAAAGCTGGTGTCTTGACTCTTGAAATGACAGCTTTTGAGTAACAATCGTAACATGCCTTTGATTATTCATAATAAATGTTAAATGCATGATTAACAACTTACTTTATAGAAGGAATGAGGAAGCAGGGGTCATTAAAAGACCAGCATATAACACATTACAGATCTGTACCTGTTCCCAGGGCCCCTCGCTTCTTGATTTAGTAAAGGATATGGCCATTCGGTGATCTTTTTGGCGTATTTTCTCACTACGTTGTCTTCACTGAAGAGAAACAGAGAGCGGTTGACCGTCAGGCAGTTCTGTCGGACCGGGATCGGGTTGTAGAGGGCCATGGTCCGGGCTCTCTGGGCCATCGATTGCTTATACATCCTTTGGGCCCCTGGAGGGCCACCCTGCCTGCTGCCGCCGCGGCCGGGTCCCCCCTGTCCGGAGCCCCCGCCGCCATACCTGGCCGGCACTTCGTCTCCGAACCGAGCCATTCTGTAGACACCAAATGCCAATCGTTACGAAGCAGCCGAGAAGGGGGTGATGTCTCAGGGTGACAACACCACATTACACCCCATCCGCCTCAGCACAGAGTAAACAGACATTCAAATCTGATCTTCATGGCTAAGAAATGTCCATCATAAAGCACCAAACAAGATCAGTGGATGGGGGAATGTGTGTGAGAGTGTGTCAGTGCCAAAAAGGGACTCGGATAACGAGATTGAAGGATGGATAGATGGAGTATGTCCTTTTCAAGGGTGCAGTCAGCTCAACAAATAGTCAAACAAATTGTGAAACATAAACAGATAAAATGTCGACGGATTATCTTCCTCAGGAGGGTGGGATCCACATTTTAAGAAGTATTTCCCGCCTCAACAGCTCGGTGTGGGTCGTCTTGCCATTTGCAAGGTGTACATACAGATCATTTTAGCATAATTGCATTAATACATTACATCTAAATTGCCATCAACTGCGTCAGGTTAATGTCTCTTTCTCAGGAGTTGCATTCTCGTTTTTTTTACTCACATCCACAAGACAGATATAGAACAGAAAAATGGTGAAAACCTTTAAATAATTAATTTATTTCTGTGGTATCCGCAATGTTTGGTATAGGCTACTGTGGTAATGTTCTGCCTGCCCTCCGCCAAACTCTCGAATTACTCTCGCAAATGCAGACGACGGGGCTTCCCCAAAAAATCCACACCTCGGTGACATTTGTTGATTTTAGTAATTTAAGTTTATTTGCTTTTTTGCAGCCATATCGGTCCAATAGGGTGGGCGTGAGCGCGCGCTGGGAAAACAAAAAACACCACGTCAAGATATAATGATGATCTCTCGCGGATTCTCCCTCGATTCCTCACTAAAAACAATTATCATCTATACTCCAGGACTCGTAGACAAATCCAAGACGCGAAAAATCCGACGGTGGACGTTGAAAGGAGCATCATCAGTTTTGGAGAGGCGCCGGAGCGCGTGGATTGAAGCTCGAACTCGCATCTTCGGTGGTAACCGAGAGGAACCAAGAGGCACCCATAGCCTGAAGTACCCAAAATGCTCCTCTTCGGGTTTTTTTTTTTTTTCAGTCGCCTCAGTGGACGACGAACGGTTATTTCGGCTTTAAAAGTTTAATTATTTTAAGAGAAATCGAAACGGAGACGCGGGGTCTCGAGCGCGATCCTCCTCAGATCAGCTGGCGGGTTTAGAGCATCTGATCAATTTAACGCTCGTGCTCAAGCCTTGCAGCACATGACGCGCGTCCCCGTAGCGATTCGCTTATCCTCCAGCTCACTCCTCCTTATGGCCAAGACGAGACTCAAACGAGCACTGCGTGCCATTTTGCTTCCTCTCGCAAACTGTGAGACGAGATTTTTTTTCCAACGACTATAGATGGATTCATATCTCTCAATACGTATTGTGTCTGAGTCATACACCATGCCGGAAGAGGGAGTGTGTACTTGTTGACCAAGTATGGATTTGTGGGGACTTTACAGTGTCCTTGTTACAAATATAAAATGTTACTATAATTAATCGTAATGATACTCTAAAAATTGTGGCACATTTATGGTAAAAATGAACTGTGGTTTCTAGAAAAAATCTTTTGGAGCAGTAAACATACATAAATGCATAGATTAAAAATTGGTAAAATGGAATCCATATGATCCACATCCCAGCACCTGTAACAAACACACTAGACTAATGCTATAAGCAAACAATTGTAAATGCAACATAAAAAACTTAATCACTGAGATTTTCTTTTCTTATTTCTTGATTTAACTGTTTTTTATTTTATATAATTAGTTTTTTGCACTGTCAATAAATATTGCTAATTGCAATTTAATACTGAAAAAGCATCAGCAAATCAGCATATTAGGATCTTGTAACACTGAAGATTAATGGCTGCAGAAAAAGTAGCTATGCCACTACAAGAATAAGTCGGGCTACATTTTAAAATAGATTAAAATAAAAAAGGTATTGTAAATTGCAGTAATATTTGACAATATCCATGTTTGTACTGTTTTATTCATTAAATAAACATAGCCTCTTCAAAGTCATTAAAAAATAGCAACCCTAAAATGTTGGACTGTACTTTAAGTGTATATTACAAATAAAAGAGAAACAGTTTCTTCTTAAATAAAACTTAAACAAACAGTGTATGTCCCTTTAATTAATTTTTTTTACATATTATAAACGTAATAAATACATAATATCATATTTACCATTTTTGCTTTGCTTTTTTATTTATTTATCTATCATGTATGATAACTTACATTACAATTAACCAATAACATGTTTTTACATAACAGTGCAATGTGATCCTCTCTCTCTGAACAGACAGTTTGTCAGCCTGAAAAGACACTCAGGAGAGAGTGTGTGTCCTAAAAACACTCTGCTCATATCATGCCCATCTGTCCACCTGGCACCAGCCTCTGAAATGCCTTTGGTTGCTAATTCCCTGGGTTTACTCTCCAGCTAAACTTGCTGAGAAAACGTGTCTGAATTCCATCTGAAGACAGCTGGTGGCATACTAAAGGGCTGTGAACTGAATTTGGGAATGTTCTGCTCAAAAGCAATCTCAATATTTGCAGTGAAAATCAACGGACACTGTCCATGGTGCTGAAATGGCACTAACACCCCCCACCCCCTTCACTGAAACTGCGCTATCCGTGGTCCTGAAATCAAAAGATGAACTCAGTACCAGAAATAAAGCAGTGCAGGTACAGCGTGATTAGTCAGCGGACTTGTTCTGGGAGCTTTCGTGTCAAGCCGTCCATAATAATGCAATAAAAGGGGAGGATTCCCACTGAGGAGGTGGAGTGTTTGTCCTAGTAGTGGGCGAGCGTGAGTGTCGGTAAGGGGCGTGGATGTGCAGGCTGTAGCGTATCTGCCGGTGTGCCTGGTGTAATGCAACAAAGATGATGAGCCTCCGCATTGAGAGACATGGTTAATTAAGGCCTAATGCATTCGCTTGGGGAGACAATTTGACAAAAAGGTTTTGTAACACACAGCACAGAGGAGAGAGAGAAGAGAGAGAGAAATCACCATTGCAGCACTCACCGCACATAGGTGACTATTCACTGCTAGCCTTAAGCAAAACCATTTTAGAGTTCATTTCTGATCCCTTTGTTCCTGTGTGGTCCAGTTTTTGCTATTAGCATCATAACCAATTCAGATGTGACAAATAAGCCATCCAAAACAAATAAAAAAATCAGTGTTTATATATCTTGTGTGCATTCCATGCAGCATGTGTGTGTATATGTAACAGCATGCTATGCATCCCTGTGTTTCTGGCTGAGCCGTGAGACTGAGTCTTGCTGGGGCCCTGATGTGCACCATTGTCATTCAGACCGCGTTCACACGGCAACCCTGCAGGAAGCACCCAGTGCTCCCCCGCATTCTCTCCCTCTCCCTCTGGCATGATTTTTGCTCTCTCTCCCCTGCCTGCTCCTCTCCTTATTTGTTCCCTCCTTCCGCTTTCTCTCTCTCTACACCCATCTAGCCTCAAGTACAGCAAGAAACAGAGGGAATTGATCAGAATGTATGGGAAAAGGAAGACGGGAATGTAAATATGTGCGCATTTGTTTAGAATAAGAAGACATATAACTCTCTAACCACCTGCTCACTAAGCTTTGGCCCTTCAGGAATATTCAGGGTTACCAGATGGTGTTTTGACTGCGCATAGCATGAAGCATGATAACCCTTACATTCACCACAAGCAAGTGATGAGCATCGGATCCAACTGGAAAGTCAACACTCAACTGTTATAAAATTAAGTGGTGGGCTAGTTTGTGTGTAATATTAATAACATGTTCTTGTGGGACTAGTTCGCAAAAAAAAATAATATTTGCTGAAAATGTACTAAACCTTCAGGCAGACCAAAATGATGAGTGTTTGTTCATCGATTTGGAGAAATTTAGCATTAGATAATTTGCTCACCAATGGATCTTCTGGAGTTAATGGGTGCTGTCAGAATGAGAGTCCAGACACATCACTTAAGTCGGCATTCAGACATTTTTAACTTCAAATCAATGTTTCCAGCTAAAATACTGTATCCATAACAGTGCTTTCTTGTCTGAATCAGGAGAGAAATATGCATAGATCACACTTGACTCTTCACATCAAGGCTTTTTATTTCACAAGATGGCAGTTGATGGACTGGAGTTTGTGTGGATTACTTGTGAATTATTGTAATGCTTTTAATCTGCTGTTAGAATTGATCAATCTGACTGCACCCATTTACTGCAGAACAAGTGATGTAATGCTAAATTTATCAAAATCTGGTCCGATGAAGAATCAAACTCATCTACATATTTGAGTGCAAATGCTAAGTATTGTCTTGTAAAACGTAATAATCAGATAGAAACATTTGCAATAATTTGCTGAGCCTGATGACACTTTTATTTATATGCCACTTTTCGCAATCATTTTCATATATATGGCATTTCAAAATGACTGAAATAAGTCAAACAGCATGTAGAGCACATGACAATGCATAGAAAACCACCACCTGCCAAGAACACATGAGTCTCTGAGCAATTTATGCGGAGACGGCAGGGGGGCTACTATATCTAAACCAGGCTAGTGCAATAGATTCATCCTCGGCTTATTTCAGTGTATGGCAGCGGGAGGTGTGTGTAGCCCCTTTACAGGCTGTCTCAAGAGGTTAGAATATGCTCGAGAACTCACTTACTCTATTGCTCTGTGACTGCAAAACATTAGAAAGTACCTCGCTCACCCAGAGCAAGAACAAATGCCCCAGCTTGGAGGTGTCAATCAAAGGAATCAGATGTGACAAGACTACACTTGTGGCAATAGATGCTGTCATTATAATCCCAGGCACAAGTTGCTCTTATGAAGTCTTGGAGAAATAGTTTTACCCAAACTTCGCTCTGATGCACTGACAGGAAGATGTGGGTTTAAGGCAAATACAGTGGCACAAATTTGTATTTTAGACACTTAGGACACATACAAAAATGCATTGCATTAGAAAATAAAGTACCAAACCAAGTATCATCTGCAGGTAAATATTTATATATATTTTTAGCTATATTTTTTAACATTTTCAGCTACTTTCATAGTGGCTGTATGAAGTCATGAAACGTCCACAAAAAAAATAAAATTAAAAATAGGGTAAAAACAATCAGTGTTCAAATATTATTTATCTTAATTAATATAAGAATTACATCTGTTGTTCAACAAAATAAATCTCAAATCTCTTTTGTTTTTAAAATAAAAGTAAATGCACCAAATATTAATACATTAATAAATATTAATTTGTTAAATGAATTAATATAACACACACACACACACACACACACACACACACATATATATATATATATATATATATATACTGTATAAATTCTATACATGTATTATAATTACAGACACACTTGTGTCAGATCATCTAGAAATAAAATAAAATTTAGGAAATCAAATGTAAATATGTTTTTCAGTATGTTCACGATCTGTCAAATATGTCCTGCATTTTGCCTTGCAATTTTTATATGTTTTGTACTGTATGTTTGTGTGTCTGCATATACCTGTGTCCGGTAATCTGCACTTCAATTTTAAAGCTAGGCAAGTGTTGAGTTCTGTCCAGAAAATGATTCAATACTCAATGATTCATAAACCTAAATAATTCATAGCAGCCATGCATATTAGCCCAGCTCTCATTATTAAACTTTGATCTGTTTAACTCTCTGCAGCATCTCAAAGTGTAAGTACGAGCAAGTGGATGCGTTTTCCCAATAAAGTTCCTTGAATTTCCAGTCGCTTTTGTTGTTTATCATCTCCACTAATGTTCACCCCAAAACTCACATCACTTCATTTTCTTTCTTTAACAATGCTTTACCCAGCATTATATCTATGCACCGATTTACACAGGCCTTTCTGCTGTTGGTTAATATTTCATTAGGCAATGCATTGGTACCTCAATATAAAAGACGTTAGAATAATAAGAAATAATCACTTAGACACATAGACAAGCAAAAATAAAATCACAATGAAACTATTTCTGTGGAACACAAAACATGATATTTAAAATAAAAGAAGAAAGTCATACAGGTTTAGAATAACAAAAGGGTGGTGAATAAATGATGACATAATTTATGGGTGAATGACCACTTCTATACATTCAACTTCAACATTTACTAATGCATAACAACTATGATGACAATTAATATTTAATGGACACGGTTCCAACATAAACTAGCAATGAACAGTTGCATTTTTATCAAAAAACATCAACAAAGATCAATGAAAACTGTAAGACTGATAAATAGTATTGAGATTGAGACATCTTTAATTAATGTTAACTAATAAGACCAGTGTAAAAAAAAAGAGTTCTATCAAAAATTTATATACAATACTATACAGATATTACGTTATATATAAGATCTTATCTCTATCCGTTTCAGGTCTCAGACCTATGAGGTTAAATGGATGAGAGAGAGAGAGTTTATGAGTAGGGAGGGAGGATGATAGGAAAGGGGGAAGGGAGGAAAAGTGACAGAGAGAGGAATGGGAGAGGATGGGAGAAGAGCCACAGTAATTAGGAGATTGGTCTTTTTTGGCTGTTCTGTGTGTTTGCAGAGGGACTGAGTGTGTATTAATTGATGAACTGATTGATGAGTGAGGATGGAAGGAGAGAGCGAGAGGTGGAGAAAGCGAATGGAGGGGTGAGACTGCACTGCTGGCCTCAGCTAATGGCCTAAGACTTAAGACTGTTGTAGAGTAAGCAGTCTACTGAGAAGAATCAGCACTTACACTCATGCGCATGCAGACACCCACACACTGATTGTTTGAACTCACTACACACAATACACACAAAACATCCACAATATAAATAAATATGCATAAACTTGCATAGTCAAAAACCTGAGGAAGTCAGTGCAGCCATGTCAGCCCCATGACTCTCTGAGATAAAGGCCCTTCTGACCCTATGAAATGATCATGGAGTCAATGGGACAGTGACTGATGAGCCGCTTCTCTTATCCCACACATACAGTATTCAAGGATAGCTAGGGTGAATTTTCATTTCACAGCAACTGTACTTTCTTAAGCAAGCTCAAAAGAATCAATGCAACCCACGCTCACTAACAAAGTGAAGTTATTCACCATAAATTGTCTCCTTATTCAGTCTTTAAAGGGAAAATCCACATTTTGTCATTATTTCCTTATGTTATTCCAAACCTGTATGACTTTCTTCTGTACACACATAGACGATTTTTTTTGTTTTTAAAGAATGTTGGTAACCATACAGTTTTGGGTTTAATAATATTATTGTGAATACTAGAAATACTATGGAGGACCCAGTTGGTTACCAACATTCTTCAAAATATCTTTCTTTGTGTTCCGTAGAAGAAGTTTTTGGGTGATCTGTCTCTTTAACAATAATGTTTGTGTGGCATTTGCGCTAAGACTGACGATGACATGCTGCCAAAATGGGCCACTGCAAACCACGATGAGGAATGGGAGAAAAATAACATAAGAGGTGTGAACATGAATGCAGAGTCCTTCAATCTGTCATCCTCTTTTCTTCTGAGTGTGACAAATCTTTGACAGAAGAGGGTAAAAGATTTAAGAAAAACTAGGAGGTCAAGATATGGCTAGTTAACCAGGCACTGCTGGCAGATGTCCTAACCATCTAAAGCTAAAAACTATCTTCCTTTTAAAATGTATACATTTAAATTGCAAGCGTTTTTGTTTTTCGAGAAAAATATAGGTTTTTTTATTATTATTATGGACTAGTAGGTTTTTAACCAGAATGAGACAAATGTGATAAATGACGTAAATGCTGACAATTCATGCGGTTCTAAACAATAGACAGCACTGCAAACTAAAAGAGAGAGAGAAAATGAAAAGAGCATATTACAGGCAGGAAATGATTTTAAAAGCAGGAGGTGTGATGGGAAGTTATGAGTAAGCAGGAGAGATGTTGAATGAGTCTGGCTGAGAGCACTGCGACCACGTCAGCCCATCGATCCCTCCCTCCATTTCTCCGTCCCTCTTCCCTCCATCCTTCCTTCTTTCCATCCATCCACGCATCTAGCCAGTGTGCTGAGCGTTCGTTTTTCCTGCTCCTGCAAATGGCAAATCAGCCCTGATTCATCACTGAGGGCCTTTCAATTAAAGTGAAAACACTTGGCGAGAGAGAGAGAGGGGGAGGAGGAGTCAGAAGATCTGAGTTAGAGAAAGATGGAAATGAAAAGGGAGGGGAAACGAGAGAGAAGGAAGTATATTTTTGTGTGTATGCGCACAATGCATCATTGTCTTTCCAGACTAAATGCATCCAAAGTGCTTAAATTAACATAAAATTAAAACGGTCTCCTAAAAATAATTTACTGTGGACAGTTAATTAAATGGACCTGAACTAAATGAAATGAGACCAGAATTCTTTGAGATTGCAAAATGTATGAATGTATGTAACGGTTAAATAGGAAGTAGAAATTCAAACAAATGTACATTTTAACTTGGACAGACAGATAAATATATAGATGCATAGATAGAGAAAGACAAGGCAAAAAATAAATGAGTGTGACAGAGAGAAAAGATGAATAATAAGGCCTATTTTCAGTGTCCTTGTTCAGAGAAAGAAAGAACATGAAGCAGGTGGAGATAAAAAACAGATAATCTTGATACAGGCTGCTGCAAATACACCTCAAGCTTGTGTAAGCGTGTAGCACAGATGGATGCGTTTAGCAAGATACTGTGTTAGGTACAGTCTTTCGCTTGCATTCCATTTTATTTCAGGGTAAGAGGAACGGAAAAGGTACGTTGCTCATGAGCATGCAGTTCTCTTTTGCAGAAGAGCTTATGATGAAACAACTAGTGTAATGTCTTTGTCCCCCACCCACACTTTCATAGTAAAATTGCCCTACTACTGACTCACCTATTCTATGTGTCACACCAAAGACAGGAGATCATATGGCTTTGAAACAACACGAGAGAAAATATTTCATTTTAACATTAGCTTTGTTTCTATGGCTTTGATATCCTATTTTGTTTTTGTGTGCATTTGCCATCTGCACTCTGCTGCATCTCATTTCCACCGGTGCCGTCAAGACAGCGTAAATCACACTCTCTGAGCGTTTCATTGAGAAAAGAGCCCGAGCTCAAACTGGCAGTCAGCCAATCAGGGAGAGTGACCCTGAGAAGACATGTGAGCGATGGGACGCATGGCTACTCAGACAGGCTGGAGCACTTAACGGTGACGTTAGTCAGAACAGAACACTGGTGGCGTGGAGACTGCTGGGAATACTGTACTGTGGATAAACATTGCTGTGTTTCATCAAGCACAAAGCTGAGAGATGCAGTTTCTGATTACTTGATTCAGATGATGAGGTAATCAACTGGAACCAAAGAGAAATAAATAATAAATACTTTACAAATGGTAAAAAATGAGAGCAATAAATAATAATAAAAAAAAAGTGTTGCAAGCATAGAAGAAGCCTTACAGGGTTAGTGCACCAAAAAGAGATAACCCTATTGAAAAAGAAAGACCCTATTGAAAATCCAGCAAATGCTGGTTAGGTATGTTCTGCTAGTTTAAAGTGGTCATGTGTTGGGCTTAAGCTGGTCACGAGCAGGAGCTAGTTGCTTAGGACCAGCTCAAACCAGATCTCCTCAAACCTCCGGTTCTGTGATGGCCGATTGCCAAATTCTTTGACCTAAGCCCTAAAGAAAATGAGTGAGGAGAACTGAAGATGAGAGGTTCCAACATGGACCTGAAGGATCTGGAGGGATTCAGTTGAAAGAATGATCTCTTATCTATTGCCAGGTGATCTCCAACCTCATCAGGCTAACAAAAGAAGACTCTACTGTTATTTGTTGGCAAATGGAGGTTGCAAAAAGTATTGAATAAAAGGGGGTTAATTAATGTGGCCTACTAAGAAAAGCATTTATTTTTGTAATGAGATTTTCCCACTATTTTCAATTGTTTTACTTTAATAAAGGTTACCTTTTATGACTCAAAAGGTGAAACAAAGCAAATTGCCATTGCCTTCTTTGCTCAAATTTACCAAGGGCGCTTAACTGTGTATATGTGCCCAACTGCCCATGCAATGAAAGTCAGTGGGGTCCAGTCTTGAAAAAAAGTGCTTGACTTAACTTGAAATAAAGATAAACATTTTATTTAGTTAAACAAACTGAAATGTATTATTATATTGCACGCAATTATCATAAATAATAATACGTTTATCATAAATAAAGATTACATTCATATTAAATGTCTATTAACATTAGCATCGTAATAATTATCAGAATCATCATCAACACCCCCTTTTTCATTTCAATCTTTTTACATCACCTTCTGACTTTATAATATTCAATAATATAAAATACAACTATATGTAATACAATATAGCCTAATAAAGCTTTCATTACGGCGACTGGAATTAAAATGCAGTTTAAAGGTTTGAATTAAATATATTTTATTTTATTTCTGCAAATGAATAATGATTAATATTGTCTAATGGCTAGTGCAGCCGTTGAATCATCTTTTTCATTGAGGAATGAATCATTCACGCATTTTTATTTGCAAATAAAAACAACACGCTTATTTATCATCAGGCATGGGCATAAACAGTCTTCAATCATAAAGGATACTTGCAATAACTATACAAAACTTTAATGAGATATACACCTATACTCCAGAAATAAATATATGAAATAAGTATAGCCCTAACAAGTTAATATAATAGAAGATTTCACAAATAGTATAGAATATACAAATAGCAAATTAAATGTATCATGTAATAAAAATGTTTTAAGCATCTCTGATAATCCCGGGTATGCTATGGTTTGTTTATTTAATAAACTCATGGCCACTTGAAAAATATGTTGTTCCCTCACCATAGCATCTATCACGTCGTGGCCACGACAAAACTAAGTGAACCTAAAAAATAAAAATAAAATTAAAATGTTACATATATATATACAGGTCCTTTTCAAAAAATTAGCATATTGTGATAAAGTTCATTATTTTCTGTAATGTACTGATAAA
>JAUMHQ010000066.1:8779998-8790261 GCA_032361165.1 Enteromius paludinosus
GGCGGGTCTGAGGTAAGACACCAGTTCAGTCTGTGTGACACGCTGCTGTCAATCAACTATTGTGGGAGTGGCCTCTGACGGTGTGATGCCATACCGACATGCATTTGAGAATGGCTTGATTTCAGAGGGGACAACTTCTTTTTATTTCATTAAAACAAAACTACTGGTGGATCTTTATCATTGTAGGGTCATTTCAGTCCGAACAGCTTGTAAAAGTGCATGTAGCACCGGATTACCCCTTTAATAAATCGGCAAAAATGTCAACAATTCAGTGTTTTTCTGGCAATATGGGGTGCTGTGTGTACATTAATGAGGAAAAAATCATTAAATGATTTTAGCAAATGGCTGCAAATAAAACAAATAGTGAAAGATTTAAGGGGGTCTGAATACTTTCCATACCCACTGTAATTGATATTATTATATATAAATATTTTTCATATATAAACATAATATTTTCTTATACATGCATGTGTATGTATTCATATATACATAAATATACACAGTAGACACACATACATTATGTACACAAATACCTTTATTTTGGATGTGAGAAGAAGGTGAATGCATGTTTGAAAATCAGTGAAGTGTTTAATTATTATTGTGTGTGTGTGCGCCCATTCATGTCTGTTGTATAGTATACAACATGTGTGATGTGTGTACGTTAATACGGCTGCAATATAACAAAGAGTGAAAAATTTAAGGGGTTCTAAATACTTTCCGTACCCAATGTATATATACCTTCAGCTATTTTATGCACCCTATAAAACATAATCATGTGTGTGTATTGTATCATTTGTTATCATTTGTGTGGGGGAAAAGAAAGTCTGAATGGGTGTGAATAAGGGTCAGACTGTCCAGACTCCCAGAGCAGATTTTAGCTGGCCCTGCTGTAACCTTTGGTCTGACAGCAGATGGAATGGGCTCAATGGTTGCATTAGCATCTAAATGGCTCAGAGAAATGACAGAGGACAGAGATAAAATAAGGTGAGTTCTGCTCTAAAGACATGAACAACAGGAAGGTACACAGAAAGACACACAAACGTAGTTCGATTTTTTTTCTCCACGAACTACAAAAGATGGCCTACACAAGAATGCATTTTTAGGAACGTTTCTTTACAGGGATAGTTCAATCAAATTGTATTTTGACATCATGTATTCGCCTGATATTATTTCTTGATTTGATTCGACTATTCAATTTTTAAAAATCCTTGACTTCATTTTGCTGGCGCCGACTAAGCGGCAAAATACCGGAAGTTGCGTATTTCACGAGAATCGATAAAACACATTATTAGACTGTTTTCCAAGGCTGCGTGATATATTAAACCCATTTAAAAATCATAATTGAGAATAATTGTGAATACAATATATTGTACAATAAATTAAATATTTCATTTATTACGCAGTAAGCACTAAAACAATCGTCAGACCGCTGGTGCCCCCTGCAGGCCTTTGATGTAATGCATAATATACAGTACATTAGCTCTTTTGTTTATAATACTTTATGTATTTTAACAGTTTTGTTCAATAAAACAATAATTTCTTGTTTTATGTTATTTGAACTAATTATTATTGCTGTTATATATGTACTTTAAGTCATTTTAAAGGCTATTGTTTACTTTACTTTTTTTTTTATCACTACAAAAAGAATAATCATAATTATACACTATTGCTTTTGGGAAACACAGCCCAGATTAGTTTGTTGTAAATAAATAGTTCACACAAAATCTAATTTGCTTGAAACATTTGTATAAAATAAAACATTGGGTGCAATCAGAACGATAAAAATAATACACACGACTCCAGTCCATTAATTATGGCTTATGAAGCAAAAGGGGCGTGGTTACTCTCATTACAGCTTGGATGGCCTGAAGGTGAGTACATTTAAAAAAAAACTCTTTCTTTATGTAGACACAAACTCTTGAAACAAAATGATTGAACATTCAAATCAGACTGTCAAACCTGCTCTGCTTTCTCTCTTACAGAAACACGCATCACAAACTCACCTCTGAGATCTCTTGGAGGAAGACAGTATGGCACAAATGCATAATTGAGATGCAGGAGGTGCAGTCTCAGGCTCGGAGAACACTGTGGTTTGACAGAAATCCCAGGTATAATAAATTATGCTCAAAAACCAGACAGTGCATTGGTTTACGACACACACACTCCCAAATTGACGTAATAAATTTGTGCACTATTTGGATCCAGCCAAGTAATTATGTAGAGTAATGAATCTAATCCAGATACACAGCTGCATAAAAACTGCTGAGGTGTATTTGGAAGTTCAATAACAACAGGGTTTAAAACACGTCAGGAATTACGATTTCCCAACAACACCAGAAAGTAATCAATATACAAGCACACACGCATTGGAGAAAGTAGGTCCTAAGGGATGCCTCTGTCTGGAACTGGTCTCCAATGCATGGCAATCAGCCAGATTGATTCAAGATAAAAAGAAGATTAGAGAGAGTTGGTAAAGGGGGGCCAAAGGAAAAAAAAAGGAGGGATGGAGGGCAAGATGAAGACTAAGTAGACTGCAAACAAAAAGGGAAATCAGAAACAATCCAAAAAACAAATGGTGTTAAAGGGGGATACCAAGCTGTCTATTCTCATTGGTCTTAAAATGCCCCTTTTAAAGGAATAGTTCACCCAAAAATGAAAATTCTGTCATCCTTTAGTCACCCTCATGTAGATGTAAACCTGTATACATTTCTTTCCTCTGCCGAACACAAAGGAAGATAGTTTGAAAAAAGTTTGTAACCAGGCCATTTTGGGTCATCGTTGACTCATTATCATTGAGTATTTTTTTTCCTACTATGGAAGTCAATGGTTTCAAGCTTTCTTCAAAATATCTCCTTTTGCGTACAAAGAAATTCATACAGGTTTGGAACTACTCAAGGGTAAGTAAATAATGACAGAATTTTAATTTTTGAGTGAACTAGGATTTTTGAAAATGACCATTCATGCAGTGTGTAAAAGCTCTAAGTCAATGAAACCATCCTGCACTCTCAGAAATTTTGACATCAACAAGAAACATTAGCATATTCCCCGCCCACTTGTTGTACACAGTGAAAACTGGATTTTCCTGTTGTTCTGTAACGCTGTCCACAAAGCAGCACTGTACTCATAAACTTTCCTTTACCAGGAATTACAGGCATGATGAAATGAAAATGCAATGCAAGTGTTTTTGACCTTGCATGCATGTCAACCTGTTGTTGAGGACTCCCAAAACCAAAAATGTGAACATTTCATAACCCCCTTTATGCTAAAACAGACCATTTCTGAGACTGTTTCCCTCCTCCTCTTGATTGTTGCATATTTCATACCTTTACTTTCCACTTCACAATTTCCTTAAGTGATCTCACATTGACTAAATATATAATGTCTCCTTGGTCATTCTTACACTAGATTTTGGCCATAAAAACTGTCTGCATCTTCACGTTTTCAATTAAATGACGTTTTCTTCTGAAAAGCAACTCCTGCTAGGCACAATGCAGTTGATTTACTATCCAGACATTTGTTCTGCTCTCAGAGGCCTGTCTGGAAACAACTGTATCATTGTTTAAACCTGTGAATAAAGAGAATGAAATAATATCTGATTGCTATCGTAAAACGCGCTGCAACAGCCCACCATTAATCTTTCTCTGCGTATCATCTTTCCTGTCAGCTGCATGGAAAATCAACAACAATCAACTGATGAGGATATGATGTATTGTTTCCCACAGCTGTGATTCAAACACAGGTTTATGCTGCCTATGTGAATTTAAAACGCTTGGAAAACACTTTGGGGATTTATGTATACAGTATACAATATAAAATGCTTCAAATACGACTTTAGTACCACACAGTTTTTGCCCACCCAAGCACAAAAGCGTTTTTCCTCTGAACAAAGCACAAAAATGTTTCATCATAGCATTGGTATTCCACTGTAAATCTTTTTTTTTATTATTTATTATTTATTTTCTTTCTAAAACTTTTACTCATTATGCATCCACTAAAATCAAGTTAAATATAAAAATGCAAATGCCACTTATTTTGACATTTTTTGAAAAGTCCACATGAAATCAAAATAGATTTTGTTGGCTCACATTGTTTTTTGTGGTGAAAACTGCATCCATGCAAATCAATCCACAAAAAAATTGAGTTTGCCTTCGTAATTTTTAATCTAAATCTAAAAATGCTCCTCTCCTTTGAAACAACAGGCCTTCTCTGATGACATCAGTTTGAGCGTAATGTAACATTCTTAACCACGCCCCTTCAACCATCAGTGTTCTTTTCAAGTGAAACACCTAAGGTCCATACTTTACAACATCCAATCAATTCAAAGTAGAAAAAACATGCGACACCCTCAAGTTTCCTCATTCAATATTCTGTTTCTCTCTGAAATATGTCACAATACGAAATCAAAATTGGTCACAGACTCATGTAGACTTTAAAGGAACGTGCCACTTTTTTGAAAATAGGCTCATTTTCCAACTCCTCTATGTTAAGCTACAGCTCAAAGGGCTCTCGCCAGACCCGCAGGCTGGCTGAATGTATTCAAAAACAGTAAAACGCATATAGTCTATGGAAAAGAATTACGCTTCATAAAATTCATAACATTTCACCAAGGTCCACTGTCTTGAAAAGTTCTCCCCTTGGAGCTGGTATGAATTGAAATTATTTACAGGATCTAATCAGGAAGTCTGTACATTTGCGTCTGTTGGCACTCTCTCATTCCTTGGGAAAAGAACCGCGGCTGCTAGCTGCCAAGATCATTCGAGATGACATTGACCCATCAGCACCCTCGCACCTGTAACGTCACATTCCACAAATCATTGCTGTCTCCCAGCCTTAAATCAATGCTTTAGTTCATTGCGGCCTTGGTAAAACTAAAAAGCCATTTTTATGGGTGCTAAAAATAGCATGACTACCCTATTTATGTGGCTTAGGTCTCTCCTGCCAGCGGAAACTGTGAAAGCGTCCGCTCGAAAACTGCCCCCTTGTCACCCTGCCCACTGATCCATTTGCACTTGCTGCCAAGTGTCTCTGTATAAGTCTGTGTGTGTGATTATGAGTGTTTGTGTGCGTCTGTCCAGACTATACGTACAAAACTTCAAACCATATCATACGTATAATACTTCAAAGCCTCTCACTCTAAACCTAAATGGGAGGTACACTGAAATAAGATTGAAGATGAGTAATCTACAGCATATATAAGGAGGAGGGATGTGGGACACCGATAAGGAATGAAAAAGAGTTGCAATACACAGCTAAGAGTGTTTTTTTGTTGTCTATTTAAGAGGCTGTTTTAATATAGCACTGCTCTAATTGAGAGTGTGTGAGAGACATACCCCATGTTTAAGGAAAACACCGAGCACAAGGCAGTGGCAGGAGAACGTGTGAAAGAGAAAAAGAAAGAGAGTCTACTCTCCAATGCATGTTTTTGCGTTTGTTCTGGAAGAATCCGAGACCACTAATGAAACTGCTTCTAATTTTAGGGCTCAACAATAAAGCTGGTTCCAGTATGAGAGAGTTTCAATTCATGAATCTATCTCTTGTTTATATCTAATATTTTATTATCTATATAACCAAATCTACATAACCAAGTATAATGAGAGTTTTTAAATATTTTAAATAACTCTTAAGTACAAAAACAATCATTAAATCTTTATTTTAATATATAATTTTACATGTATATACATTTTTAATAATTCATTTTAATTAAGGTAAATTCATTTAAATTCCTAAAATTTTTAAAATTGTTTCCAAGCAATGTTTTCACCATCACTTGCATCAAACATCTGACCATCTCCAGAAACGAGTTTGCTTGGTCAACATCACAAAAAGACTTACATTATGAAGATTTCAGACATCTGAACCCCACTGCATGTATATAAACTGCAACATCTCATGTGTTGAATAGCTTGAATGTCTGTGTGTCTTAAATGTGTGTGTGTTTGTTTGTGCATTTATCTGCCTCTCTGCTGTGTGACATACTCCCTGGGCTCATATTTAGTTACAGATGATCACACCCAGACCAGAGACATGAAAGGGAAGCGAAAGAGAGAGGAGAGTGAGGGGAAATGAGTGAGTGCAATAAGGTGAGAGTGCATTTTCTGCCAGTAACCTGTTATCTTACGTCTCCCCACTGCTACGGCTGCCAGATTGAGTGGGTGAGCGATGAGAGTGGAAGCCTCCACACCCCTAAAGTGCAACAGAAATCGTGACTGGATTCCACCGCCGCTCTACGTTCACTGTTACTTGGTCCCACCATGACGCAAATACACAACAACACAGGCATATTCTTCTACACACCAGAGACCCAAAGCAGAGCATAGAAGTATTTGTGCTAACAATGTCAAGGTGGAAAGAACATGCGCTCTCTACTGTGAGTTACTATCTAGGTATATCCCAGAAACAACTAAAAATAAGCCATTAGGTCAATTTTATATATATATTTATAACAGGTTGTTTATATCCTGACATAATCATTTAGAATTGTTTATTCACTATAGCTAAAAGTATCAAATTAATTGTATATGTAAGTATAAAGTAAATATAAAGTGCCATAGATCAAATTTGTAAAATTACATAACGTGTAAATTACATAATAAATTGTATATTTTTATGTTTATATCTTGACATACAGTAATGAGCAAATAATTTATAAATCTATCTAATAAATAGATGTATGTATATATATATATATATATATATATAACATTCTGTCTATATATATATATAAATATATAATATCCTGTTTGTGGAAGGGAGGAAAGCATGATGCTAGATGCACAGAAATACACACATCATCTTGACGGGCTCCAATTATAAGCTAAAGTCAGCAGAGGATTTGACTGAACCTGACAAGTTCGTGAGGAGCATGTACCCTCTAATCACAACACAAGAATATAAACAGGCTTTTTACGTCACTACAACAAAAACATCTTTGGCAAATACAGCATACCACAACTGTCCTTTTTGCCTTATTGTGTTGCCATCTCAGTCTGAATTTGTTCCCTTTCCATTCCAGATTTCAAGCAATATATGTTTCGCTAGAGCTCATGGTTTTCACATTCACTAACTGCTGTCAGACACGACTGCACACACAGGGTTCAAATGAAGCAGGGGTCACCTCTGTGTCCATACCGTACACATCCTCTCCACACACACACCTACAGTACATGGCCTGCCCTTTATTCTCAGAGATATGACAGGAGATTAATATTTTGAGTGACAGTCTGCTCCCTGAAGGCTGTAAAGGAGGCATGGAAACAAACTAGGTCTCGGAGGAATAGATTCAGAATCCAGATTTCGTATTTTGTACCAAAAAAAAATAAAAATTTCCCAGCTCTGGTAGATAAAAAGAAAAAGAAGATCAATGAGGTGGGTGTATTTCACAAAATGTGCATCTTTGTTGACATTTCATACGAAAAAAGGTTATGCTGTTGATTATTTCCATTCATAGGACTAGCATTGACATTAAACTACTTGCACAAAATTGCATTAGAAGTAAATGTCATCAAATGACTAAACGTGGCGAAACAAGTGTGGTTGGGATTTTATGACTTTTTTCTAGTACATTTCAAACTAACAAACAAAGGCTTCATTAATACTCACTCCCACTGTTTTCGGCGTGCCTGTGGAGTGCTCTGCAGTTTATGGGATTGGTGTGCTTTGATGACATCACGGTGGTCAACTAGGCCTCCTCTCCGTCTGATAGGAGGAACCAGAGAGTCACTGGGCATCAAAGAGTAAAGTGTCCCATCCGTCACTACGGTTTCCCCTCCATTGGTTTTGCTGTAGTCAAACGAGTCAACAGGGCATGCTTCATCACTCATGTCATACACGGTATGATAGTAGGTGGGGTTGGCACAAACACTGCTCCCGCTGGTCGGAGGATGAGAGCGAATTCTGTGGCCCTGAGGTTGCACTCTCCCCCCTTTCCGCAAGGGTGCTGATCTCTCCATGATGACTGAGCTGTCTGCATACATGGGAGACAGCATGGTTCTGTGGGGGGCAGAAATTACAGTAGTGAATATATTTAGATAAAAATGTTTTCAGTGTATTTTTTTGTGTGTGTGTGCGCAATTGTAGTATTAATTGTAGCGCATAATGGCTTAATTGTGATAGTGTTTATTATTGTTATTATTATTATTGTTCTTCTTTAATTGCATTGCTATTATCGATTATTATTTTTAGTTATATGTTTTTTTAACGTGACACTTGTTCTGAGATGGCAATGCTACAAATATATAAAGAGTATGTTTATGTAGTTGTTTATTTATGCATTTATTTATTTGCAGTTTTATGCATTACAAACACTATCAGAATAATATTTTCCAATAAAGAAATAATAGAGTTATATAATTAAATATTTAAAAATATATATATTTATAGTTAAATTGTTCATAATACGCTACCAAAAAAACATGAATAATCATCATAATCATATTAATAAAAACTGACAGCAACAATAAATAAATAAATAAGCATAGGAAGTGAAGGGGAAAATATGTGACGTGCAATCAAGTGGGAAAGGGAAGCAGAGAGAAGAAAAACACCAAGGGAGGTTTAATTAAAAAAGGCTGCATAGTTGTTTAGAGAAAATTGCAATAGGCCAACGTCAGGTGAAAATAAATGATGCACTCCGGTACTACAATTTATGCTGACGGTGTTTGAAGAATTTGTCCGCTGTGACACGGGCAGAGGAATAAAGTAATTTAAAGTGACACATACACACTCGACGATTTCAAAAATAAACTTACACATGCACAGACAAAAGGCAGTGCTACAGTCAGAAGTTTATACTTTTCTTTGAGAAGAGCCAGAAGGACTGACAGCACTTCTACTGTTCTGTTTCTGAAAAGAAAAGCCTTGAAGATGTGGCAAATGCTATGATGATCTTCCCCAAAGTACAAAGAGTAAATAAAAGGAAAGACACTGATGGAGTAAAGCACAAGAAAAGATAAGCACAGTGGCCAAAACGTGAATGGAATACATTCACACTACAGTCCTTATTGTGGCTGTGCAATTTGTTGACAGGATGTGATTAGGAGAGACACAGCTTGTCTCAATGATCAGACACTAAAGATGGAACTAACTAAATCTGCCTCTTTATTTTTGGCCAATGGAGTGCAGATCCATTACAAAACACATGCCAGTTCCAACAGGGAATACATTCAGTGAGGTGAAGGAGAACCAATAGACATCCTGAAAGGCCTTTACACACTTTTAGGTCTCTTCCTGGAGCCTGGCAGCATTGTGACATTCACCCTTTTGTATTTTTAGTAAGGAAAAACATCTCATCCTTGTTTAAAAGGGTTTGATGCATGGGCTGCTTCCTGGACAAGACAAAAGAAACCATCTTTTCTTTGTTTGCTACAGCGACAACACCATAAATCTCCCTGTAATGGCAAGGTAAAGCATAAGCATAGCCACAGAAGGTAGTAATACCCAATTTTGAATGATTTCATTTGCATCATTGTGTGTTACAGCAAGTGGCCATTTGTGTGGGTTGGATCTCCATTGCACCAGCCCACAGACAGCCTCACCATTGTGTGGGTGTGTATGAATACATGCAATTAGGGTGACATTTACAAAGTTCTCCAAAACCAGAAAACTTCCCCATGGAAATAATGGCCATCACGATCCCTACTCAAAAATGTCAAGTATCAAAACTCGCTTTCTGAACTCGATTTTTTATACTTCTCTCAAGTGTGTACGGCATTTCACATGGCTGCATATTTAAATGAATTTATTAGTGAACTGTAATCAGAAACGGCTGATGAAATTCAGTCTCAGCCTATTCTGATGCTGACATGTGTATTGGTATAGAGGAGGGCAAAAGAAAATCTTTGAACACACAATAAAATGATTTGCTGCATTTAGTACCATTCAGTGCATAAATAATATGCTATCTGCTGAGTGAACACATTATGATAAATAGCTGTGACTGTAAGCCAGCACACCGAGAACAGCAAAAGATAGAAGATCATCTAACAAATAAATAGTCTGTGTTAAACGCTACCAAAGTATATAGCCTATATGTAACAGGCAGTAAAATCATAATGTACATGGTACTGCAAGGTAATTTAAAGAATACCACTGTATGAGCATCTTACATGACCAAAGGTACCAGTCATGGTATTTTATGGTACTTTTCAACCAAAGAAAGATTAAAGACTCTTCTCGGATGTCACAGATATGATAGATAGATAGATAGATAGATAGATAGATAGATAGATAGATAGATAGATAGATAGATAGATAGATAATAGATAG
>JAUMHQ010000066.1:8797399-8809201 GCA_032361165.1 Enteromius paludinosus
ATTAAGGTCTTCAGGATTACTAGGGCTCCAAGCAGGTGAGTTTTTTTTTGAGGGTTGGAGCTAAACTCTGCAGGACAGTGGCACTCCAGGGCCGACGTTGCCTACCCCTGCTCTAAACCAATGATACATGTGCTCAAGCTGTTTTTCTTCTAGAATCTTTTGGGATTAGAATAATGTTTGATCAAATACAGTCCATGCAGGATCAGCTTGGATTTCATGTTGTCTAGAGAGACTGAAAAGAAATAAGAAAGTGATAGATACACAGGGCGACTGTGGTGATAGACATTCCGGTGAGGGCCAGTCCACACAAAGTCCTTGATATGGCGAACATCACGTAAGATGTTGAAAAAGCTTCAACAATTCCAAAAATAGAACTGGCCACAAAGGAAACCTGAATCATCGGCTTACGGCCAAACCTGTATAGTGATATAAGAAAATATATATTTAACCATGCAGGATAATCGCACATTGAAAATCACATGGGAAACTGGGGATACATTCCGTCATGCACGTTACACAGAATAGCCTGAGGGAAGCGCTTTTGATGTGTGACATGTTCCGTGACAAATAACGGGATAAAGAATATTTGAGCTCTGTTGTGAAAGCTAAGAAAGATTGTTAATATGTACAAGTCAGCTATGCAGAACAAATCAAGGGGAATGAATCGTTTTTCATCCTCAGACATGTGAGTAAAGACACTTGATTGTAGAAAAGTCACATGACTGGCTTTTAGCCTAAGGAATCTCAAATATGGTTCGTTGATAAAAGAAATGCTAGAAAATAAAGTCATAGGATAAATGCATGTAGATCTAGAACATAGTTTATATAAAGATAACATACTTATCTGCCAACTGGCCAAACATGATAGCACCTATTGTCACTCCAATGAAGAAAAACGTGGCAAGAGCTTGGTTTAGCTTTTTGTTGTCACATACCAAATCCCACTGGAAAAAGAGAGAAAGGCATATGTTCGTAATGTAAGATCAACATATTTGTTAGAGAATATACTGGTGAAGTAAAGTCTATTTTTTACTTATTAATAACCACTGGTATTTTAGGGGTGAAATATAAACCTTCTAGTTTTTGCAGTACATATAATAATTCAAAATATCATCAACACATAAAAAACAGGAAAGCACCTTGTATATATTCTTACCTCAGTTGCAGTTGTTGAGATGAACTGTGAGCGATCATATACCCATCCGTGCTGGCATGGCACAGACAGATTTGATCGGTTTCCATAAACTAGGGAGATGTCAGCATTAGGGTCAAAGTCAAAGGGAAGGGGGTACATCTTGCAGGAGCTGTAGGACCCATCTGCATTACGTGGGATGCCAAGTGCCAGAATCTGTGCAGACACCTCAGTGCTGTCCTTCTCTGTGCCAGCGGCGTACCGGTCATCCAATTGAGGCAGGGCGCAGTGGTGGGGTGGCACACCTGAGATGAAGTTGTGGAGCAGGAAGTGCAGCGGGAGGATGACGCGTGGGAGCCATAAGATGTATAGAACCAGAAACTGGAACTTGTTGAAGCCACCAATTTCATGAAGGATGTCCTCAAACCTCATAGCTGAAAGTGAGATTAGCTACCAGATAGATTTAGATCTTCTTCTTTGCTCCTAATGTATGTTCTGCTCGCCCATTAGAATCTAGATCTTCTTGGTGAAATGCGCTCTGTTCTGGAGAAACACTTGGGTTGGTCTGTAGTGAATGGCGAGCAGAGAATAGTCTGAGGAGATGTGAAATGCTGAATTGCTATATGTTATCATAACACTCGGTCATGCTTTTCAGAGCTTGTATGAAACACAAGAAGGTCTTTGTCTAATAAAAAGAAGAGTCCCAGGCCTTAAAAGTTCACTATCCCTCACCTGACTAGCTGGAGAGAGGAAATAAAAAATACATTGGTTCCACAATGACCTTTTTTGGACTGAAAGTAGCAATTGAGATGTCTGTATTACATAAAGGAGAAAAGCCATTTTGATTTGGTCGATATTATTAGATTTTTTAATTTGTATAAAAATGTAAATATTTATTTTTTTAATTATGTTATTTATTTATTAAATAAGGATCTGTCACAGTCTGACCAAGACTTCAATCTGTTAAGTAACATGACTGATTAAAAAGAATCAGTTTGATATACAGCAAGCAGTGTAATGGAAAGAATGTAAAACGTGTCTTGTGTAGAAAAAACAACAACATAACACAATTAAGACTTGATCATTTTATGCTCCTTATTCCAACAAAAATCTAACATCTCACCATTGTAATAAGAGCAAAAGAGGTGGGAATTGTTCATTTAGAAATAATCTGTATTGACAGCTAGCAATAACTGTGTGTTATTTCTGCCATGCTTAGAAAATGACACAACTCGGTGTAGAACCCACAATATACTCCTTTAACAAAATTAAAACCCAAATACTTTACCATTTCCTTTGCCTGATAAAAATAAAGAAGTCTCTGCAAGAAATACTGAAAAGAATATGTACAAGCATAAAGCAGTATCATCAAACACTTGTAACAAGCTAAAGACAAGGCATGCCCATCATCACAAGGTTTACAAAGAGGGCCGAGCTGCAGACCAGAGGAAATTTGTGCATTTGTCCATGGATATGTGGCAGATTTTACAACGTTCTGTGTGTCTGGTGGTGTTGAATAATTTGTGCTGGCTAAATACATGTAATATACTGTAGGACTGTTTCAGATGTCATAAATAATAATCTCATTTTAACATTATTGTGTGCCATTAATAATCTAATTATTAATTAAAGTACACCTTTAAAAAACGTATATTAAATGAAACTGCACAAAAGAACAACACATATACAGTATAGCACCGTGTAAGCTAAATGCAACATTTCCTCTATTATGTTCCAAGAAACTTCCACCAAAGTGAACGCTCTACATCTTATAGCACAACCATAAAATGATTTGGTGCAGAATCCGAAACTGGAACTAGCCATTCACTGATTAGGAATAACATTAAAATAACTAAAAAGGTAATTTTGGTCAATGGGGCAGATTACATTTTGAGGCAAGATGTTCAAGTAATTGAGAAGAAACAATCCCGGTAAACAGCAGTCACAGTGTCTTATCTGGCTGCAGGTGTGTTGTTGCTTGTGCTTTTTTCCCTTTTTAAGGGAACTGTGTTCTTCGAGTGAGCAGAAGCTTTGGTTTGATTCCTGACAGATGTAGTGGGTTGGTTTAGTGATGATTTGACGTCCTTTGCAGGACCACTGCGAGTAGTAGTCCTAGACTTCACATGGGGCTCCACAGTGGCTCGGAGGGCAAACGGCTGCTTGCGGGTTTCACTGACTGCAGTTCGCAGGGGTAGCCTATGGGGTGAAGGACTAGCTATACGGGTTGAAGAGAACGTGCAGTTTGCAGTGCTCAAGCTGCGGCGGGATGATGCAGGAATACAGGAGAGCGGCATGTGATTGCGTCCACTTGACATGGTTGAGCGGGACAGTGTTGATTTCGATCTTGTTTGAAGACCTGGAGCACTTGATCCTGATTGTGACTGTACTTTTGGGCTAAGGTGAAAAAAACAAACACAATTAAATAAGTATATTTAATATCTCAGTATGTATTATTACAGAAGAGGACTTAATAATACAAGCAATAATAAAACATAAAACCATCTTGAGATTAAAGTCCTTATAATGTAATATTAAACTCACATTTCTAAGGATTCTCTGACATTTAGTTTTCTTTGCAAAACACAATGACATTAATCTCGAGATGGTTTCATTTTTTATTATTGCCATGCCCCTAATCCTCTTCCGTACCTTATGGTATGCTCTGAACAGGGCTGAGTAAAATTAGTGTACAAGTAATAAAATTTAGTCATGATAAACTAGAACCTACCCATTGCTTGCCTTTTGTTCTGATTTTGAAGTCTCAGCTTCAGGTTGGATAACAGGAGCTGCGACTACTAGTTTAGTTGAAGGCCTCCTTATTGGTGTGACTGGTCGTGGGATCCTGCTGTGCCACTCAGTTCGGTACTTTTCCTCAGCCTCCTTCTTGAGCTTGCTGATGGAATCATCAGATTTAGGAATATCTTCCTCTGAGCCTGTAGTTGAAAGAGTCTCTGAAGGTCTCTTAGGCTCATCTCCAGAAGATAATGAGGATGAAGTCCTGGAACTCAGTCTCATCCAGCGACCCTGACGTTGTCTTTCCACAGCTTGGCGGGCCAGGTCTTGTTGCATGGCTCTTCTACGCAGTCGTTCTTTGGTGGACAGGGATTGTTCGGATCCTGGCTCCTCTTCCTGGACTAGGATAGGAATTCGACTTTTGCTCGGTGGTCGTGGATGTTTAGAAACACTCTCAAGTACTGTGATCTCCTCTTGATGTTCCTCTTTTGGTTGCTTGTTCTGTGTGGAGTCAGTTGTTGAATCTTGACGGATAGAGTCTAAGAGTAGAGGGACCACAAGATCGTCCTGTTTTTTAGTAGTCTCAGTTAGCAAAGACCTATCCAAAACATGAGGTACCTGAAGTCCAACTGTAAGAATTTGAGAGGTGACTTCATACTGGACACATGCTACTTCTCCTGGCTCTTGAGGGAGGGACTTATCTGTCCCTATGGCCTGTGATTTTCCTTTAACCTCCTCCAAAAGTTCAGGAACCTGTGCACCACTGGAAGACATGACATTTAGATGGGTTGTCTCTGCAATGTGTACAAAAGTTCGCTCCACTTTGGAGAAAGGGGGTGATGCAATTGAGGCTGGGGCCACTTGAGTTGTTGAGATGGTTACCACTGGTTTAGATGTCTGTATGCATGGGTCAGCAGGAGTCGCATTAGGATGCCCATCATCTGCCTGTTTTATGTCCTCCTGGATCTCTATCTCTAGTTGACCAACTTCATCCAACTGCTCATTTTGAGGGGCTCCAGATCCTGCCACACCCTGATCCACTTCAGTCCCATTTATAGCATGTGGAGACTTCTTCATATCTCCTGGTGAAAACAAAACAAGGGTTTTCGAGACGTCTTCTTGGTCAGGATCTACATCAGCAACCGAACCTGGTTCTTTTGGCTCTTTGTGTGGATCATCGGCCACTAAGGTGGATGGAGCCCCATCTTGACTACGTTCAGTGCTCTTTTCGCTCGCACCACTACTAGATTCACTCTTTGTCACGTCGTCATCTCTGGGTCCTTCGTCTTGTGTCTCAGGTGGTGTGGCCGTGAAGGCCCGTCGCTGGTGAAGGCTTCCTGTAAGCATGACGGTGAGGAAGTCGGCTCTCTTTGCCTGCAGTTTAGGAAGGATATGGAACATTTCCTTCTCTGAGGATGGGGATTTAGTTCTGTAGTCAGTGGGTGACAATAAAGGCTCATTCGGGGTTGGGCCCTAAAAGACAACATACAAATGCATAAGTTACAATGCTATCATGTAACCCAAAACTTTTATTCAGTGGAATCTAGCTGGAAAACCTAGATTTAATGCATTTGACACTATAAAGTAATTCATAATGGAGTTTCTAACCATTTTCTACACAGTCATTGTCAACCAAACAACACAACTTTTTTTTTTTTTCCCAAAGACTTTAATTTTGTTTAAATTGTACACAAGCTTTTCAAGATTGTCTAGATTACATACATAAAAAAGGCACAAAAATGTGTTAAAGAATTTTCCCTTTTACAGCAGCCAGTTATATTTTGCTTTTTTCAAGTGTATCCCAACATACAGGTTTTTTTAAACAATACATAGACTAAAACCAACCAGATTACATGCTTTTACATATACAGGATTCTCTTTCTTGATGTACATACATCCTGTAATTTTAAAAAAAGTTTAAAATCCATGCTTTACTTGGAAATATCACAAGCATATTGTACAGTGTTATTGTGATAGAAAAGGTAATATGCTTATTGTACATCAATCTAACAGATCATAGCCCATTTACATTACGTAACAATACCAGACTGTCATTGTTAATGAAAATCTTAAGTGACTTGCCTGGTTACATAAAAAGTAAAATAAAACCTTCTGCAACTTATTTTTACATTTTGTTATTTTACAGCACACACTTTTAGCTTACCGCTGTCATTGTTGAAACAGTTGTTTTTAATTGCAAATATATTGAATACATTAAATATCGACAACAGTCGGTGCTTGTATCAGCTCTTTTAGAGCTTCTCTGTTGTTTTGTGTACATTGTTGCATTTCAGCCGTGTATCGGTACCAACATAATAGAGTTCATTGTAATTCATGTGAAGCTTCTCCTAGCTAATCACTTCCTTGTAGGAGGCAAGGTTATGCTCCAAATGTCCTTGATCCATCACATCGCACTACCTACAATGAAGAATGACCCTGCAATCAACAATATATCATACAACATGCACATTACAGCTATGATACAGCATTTTCCTTCATATAAAATGTGTTATTGTGACAAAGGCATTGTGTATAGGCATAAAGTAAAACTCATGAGACATAAGAGCAGTTCAGTTGGGTCTGACAGACTACTTTCTTTTTGGTATTTCAGAGCTTTACATGCAGATGTTCAGGTAAAGTTAAACTAAAAGGCCTTAGACAATTTTGTAAACAGTGTATGCAAATGAACAAAAAACTAAAACATGGGCCATGCAAACATTTTATAATTTATTTTATAAACCTGTTCTCTCTACTGTGCTGCCAATGCAATTATCCCTTAACACAACATTTATTTGTCAATTAAATATTGTGAATATGGTCAATTAAATATATTGGTATCAAAAAAGACAAGTCGCTGTGCTAATCACTTACTATGTAAATCAATGATCAATATACAATTCGTGGAACATAAAGGCATAACATAAGCCATACAAAATTTGCTTTCATGAACCAACTTCAGTTAGTCATGCAAAAAACAAGATTTTGAACATCAGTGTCTTTCCAGTACTTCCCGGTCAACAGACCTGGACAGTCTCAACAATATCGACTTTTCTTGCACCATTAACGCCGTTGTCTTTTCTGTTCAATTACTGCTAAACCAGGCAAAAGCAGATGTGCAAAACAAGTGCAAAAGTTAGCAGCCTGTTTGGGTATATAAACAGTACATTCATGTGAGAAGCCTTGACTGTGACAGTACCAGAAACAAGTCATTTTTGAAATGTATCACTCTTGCTCCAATGCTTATCACTGAAGATGCACAATTCAGTAAATGTGATCATATAAAGGTGCAGAAAACACTCCAAAACTGACTTGTGTGAACAAACGACAGATTTTGGCATACACTTTTTGTGAAATGTTTAGATTTTATGCTATTGTAATGTCCCTTTTAATATGCTTCTTTAGCAAAACAAAACATAGTAAAAAAAAAAAATAGTTTCAGAAATTATAGCCAACCCACCCCCACAAAACACTTTTTAAAGTGTCTTTTAAAACAAGTCACGACCATTTCATCTGCTTTTCTGGCAAGAGGCAAGAATAAAAAAATCCACCCCCCTTCAAAATCATGCTTCTTATGTCATATTGCCAAAAGATCTCCGCCTGCTACCACAATAACACTACGAGTCCTTCTACTTTCAAGCCTAGGTTAAAACAACTTCAGCCACCAATATCCATAATGTGAAGATTATTCAACAAAGGTGCTATTTAATCACTAAAAATCTATTTCCTACTAATGTACATAATATGCCCTTATTTTAAATTCTCCTTTTCAGAAGAAACAGTGGTGGGTTTTAACTGAGAAAATGACAAAAGCACAACACCTCTCATACCTCTAATTTCCATTCACATCTTATTGCAATCAGTGGCATTTTTTGTTTCGAATCGCCAAAGAAACAGATATGGCTCCAATTCAGTGTCTTTTTTAAAGTGCACTAGTGAGAAACAGTACTCAAAAGACCCTACAGCAGTCCTAAACACACACTTTTGCTACTCGGCAATGTACAACACCAACCTTTGCATCCAACCCAAGACTAGGAGGTATTCAATGACATTTAATGCTTACACGGTGCATTCAAAGCTCTATGCACATATATGCATGATTAAATAAGATATGGAAGCTTTCTACAAACCTTCCTAAATACACGACAGAATGAAATGGAAAATGCTTCTTCACTTTTTTTGCTTACTTTATGGCTATAATACATTTAATAAGTGGCAGAGAAACCAAAATCCAGCGTGGTAATCTTTCATTTATGACCGCGTCTATACAGCTTACTCATTTATCTCAAATTTAGTTGGCAGAAGATAACCAGCATGCCACTCCATTGATTATAAAAGTGTAGACATATTATTCCCTTTGTTCCAATGATTCCATTTTACATTAAATCACTTCCATGTAACTTGCATAACATGTCCTTTGTGAGGCAAAGCACCTTTGAAAATGATATTTTCTTTGTAAAATGTAAAACCTGTGTATGTAAGGAACATTACGTACTATGAATCATGGCTCGAACAGCCAGTGTTCGACACCCTAATTTATGATTAAATGAAAGGATTAAATACCAAATGTAAAAATCATAAACGCATATGTTCAGATCTAGCAGAAAGTGCAAGTTACAGTGGTGGCCAGAATGATTAGAACACTAGTATTTTCACCCACTAAAAATAGATTAAATAAGTAATTTCTTTCTTTTGCTGTAGTGTTTCAGTAAAAAATATGAGTTTATATTTCCAAACATTCATGTATTGCCTTTAATTGTAATAATCCAGTGAGTTTTTTGTCTGACAGCAGCCGGTGCTCCACACAGAGATCTGATCTGGTCATCATCCAGTCTCTCTGGAAACACATGAATAAACTGAGACAGACTAAATCCAGAATAACCAACCTGCAAAGTTACCTGAAAAACCTAAATATGCGCAAATGCACCTAAAGCTGCTTAAAATGGAACAAATGTCCACAGTAAAAGAATTAAATTGATAAATAAAATCTGGTTATGACATGACATATTTGACAGAATGCTTATTTTACAGCACTTTTACACAAGTGCCTAAAACATTAAGCGGTACTGTAGCTTTGCAGGTAGGTTTCTTGAAGCATCTTGAAGACGTTGCTTACAGTCTGTCTCAGTTTGTTCTGTTTCTTCATGTGATTCCAGACAGATTGGATGATGATCAGATCAGATCTCTGTGTGGAGAACTGGCTGCTGTCAGACACACATCTCACTGGATTATGGCAAAATGAATGGTTGCACATGTAAACTGATACTTCCTACTGACACACTAAAGCAAAGAATATATAAAACAAATTTTGAAACCATTTATTAGCTAATTATTTTGTCCACCACTGTATGAAGAGCAGGTGCAGAAGCACTGCATTCCCTTTAACACGTCATTCCGTTCTTACAGCCCTCTACAGTTTATTGCATCAGAAAGGTTCCCAAAAATAATTCAGCAAAAAAGAAAAAAAAAAAGTCTTTCACATGGGTGTACGAGAAAATACTATGTCAGCTTTCCTCAGCTGTTCTTGTTCATTAGTTTGGCCAGCATCTGCTGGAGTTGCAGTCGGGGCATGTTGAGCATGGAGTGCCTGCTGCGAGGACTTCCAGGCGGCTGCAGGGGAGCGTGACGCCTCGAGCCCGATCGGAGGTTACCGTGAGCCGGGCTGCTTTCGGCCGAGCGGCTGCGCTGGATGAAGGATCCTCCGGCGTGAGGGTACTGCTCGGTCTCCAACGTGGAGGACGAGAAGACGTAGGAGGCGAGACGGCGTAACTGGTTGGGACGTGGGCCCGAGTGTGGCCTGTCGTCATCCAGCTGAAATAAAACAAGAAAGAGCATGTGTTGAAATTCACGAGCTTAGTGGAGGATGTGTATTTGTAACATTTAAGGCATCTCCCCAGTCGCATGCAGTGAGGAGAACGCCAGACACTCAGAGGAAAGAGAGGAACGGTCTCTCTTTACACAGACCTACAATGGGTTGCCTGGAAACAAATCTTCACAAGAGACAAAGCTAAAGGGATCGCTATGGGTTTTTTTTTTCTTTTTGGTTGGGCGGCCAACATTGAGAGCCTCTTTATTCCACAGAGGCTGTTCGTTTGATGCAGATCCACCTCTCAAAAATGTGCCATATGTGTCCATGTACAAGACAATGAGCCGAGAGATTCAAGACAAAAGTACTTTAACCATTTTGCCCATCGGAAAACCATCTTTGTAAATGCAGACAACTTAAGAAAAATGACGCGTCAGGCATACAAACACAGACACACATGGATAAAAATGGGTTAAAATGGATAAAATGATGACAAAACAGAAATCAAATCAGATAAAACAACGAGCAAGTTCATCAAACAGGTACAAAAGGGACTAGCCTAAACTGTGCTTACCGCAAACACCTCTTTCACTCTTCTTTTGTGGCTCCAGCGACAGCCTTGGTATTTTCTCCGTGGGTGAAATCAACGTGTCATACGTGATTTTGAGCGAAAGGCCGAGCAAAAGACAGTGGGCATTTAAAAGGTGAAGACTGCTGGGAAAACGAGCATCCTCATCTGTTTCTGATTTGAGGTTTCGGCTATCGTTCAGCAATCCCAGTTCAGCTGGAAAAGGCTGTGACTGTGCTTATAGCGAAACAATATGAGAGGCAGATTTTTCCAAAGATAAGTTTGCCCCTGAGAAATATATTTCCTATTGGCTAAATGAGAACAATAAAAACTGGCTTAACTATGATGAGCAAAACTGCTGGTCTACTACATGTCATCTGGCTCACCCTAGTGGTAAAGAGTGTCTGAAATCTGTTCACACGTTCTGTTTTGGACTATGAGGGATGACAAACATTAAAATATGAAAATGAATAACTTTAATATGAATCATAGCAACATTTTACTGAGCGGTTTAGTGCTGAGCGTCCTAAAAAAACAGATCACAGTCAGAAAGTTTAAGAAATTTTAAAAAATGCTCAGCAGTAGACCCCTCATTTTCAGCAATGCAGTCAATAACACAAAGACAGTACTGAGGTAAAAAAAAAAAAAATTAAAAAGTATATATATTGTTTTTAAAGGACAAGATAGACATGACCCTCAGGTTTAGCCCCAGAGTTCAAGAGTTAGTTTTGTTCCGGTGGAAACGGTTAAAAACCAACTAGATATTATATCTAGTAATGGATCTGGAAAAAAAGAAAAGAAATGTGGGCTATGTACACACTGCAGCTACTGTAAGTGTGCTATTTATTTATTTAAATGTATCCTGTTCTGTTCACACTGGGTTTGTTTATTTACAGGAGTAACAACTGAATTAAAACACTGAAATCACTTATCAAAATGTAAAGAGGCACAATAGTAAAAAAGGCATCATTTAAGTATACTTTAAACCATTAAAAGTTTTACTGACATACCAATTAAGACTTACTGATACTTTATTTATTTTTTTCTTAATATTATGCCTAAAGTATGGAAGCAACAAAAAAATAAAAAAGGTTATTGTTACTTTTTATCTCACAATTCTCACTTATTTTCTCATAACTGTGAGATATAAACTCGCAATTCTAAGAACATATGTGACCCTGGACAACAAAACCAAGTCGTAAGTGTTAATTTCCCGAAATTAGGATTTATACATGATCTGAAAGCTGAACAATAAAGCTTTCCATTGATGTATGATTTGGATGGATAGGGTAATATTTGATTAAATGAAAATCTGGAATCTGAGGATACAGAAAAATCTAAAAAAGTTAAGAAAATCACCTTTACTAAATACCTTCATGGAACATGATCTTTACTTAATATCCTCAGGAATTTTTGGCAAAAAAAAAAGGCAATAATTTTGACCCATACACTGTATTTTAGGCTATTGCTACAAATATACCCCAGCGACTTAAAGGGATAGTTCACCCAAAAATTAAAATTAGATGTTTATTTGCTTACCCCCAGGGCATCCAAGATGTAGGTGAC
>JAUMHQ010000066.1:8816469-8832050 GCA_032361165.1 Enteromius paludinosus
TAGATAGATAGATAGATAGATAGATAGATAGATAGATAGATAGATAGATAGATAGATAGATAGATAGATAGACAGAAGATGCTGTTTCCTTCCTGAATCGATGAGTACAGCTGACTCAGCTGTGCAGAAGAGAATGAGTAGGAAATAGAGAGAAAGACAGAGTGAGAGAGGCAGAGAGAGAGAGAGAGAGAGAGAGAGAGAGAGAGAGCTGAACACATTTCACCCTCTCAGGTTTAACCTGGGGGCAATGCTCTCTGATGCATGCAGTCTTATTAAATATTCATACCGCTGCACTAAAACCTGCACGTACAGAGAAATAGAGAGATAGTGTGAAGGATGGAGGAGAGAGGAACATGTGCGAATGAAGAGCTCTTTGTGATGAGCTAAAAGAGGAAACAGCCCAGTGCCTGATTCAGAGAGCTCTGTAAACCTCTCATGAGCTTTCAGCTCATCTCACTGCCAGCCTGCACTATTACAGTGAATAAAGCTTTGGCATTACTTAAATAAATCTCAGGCACTTCTTGATAAAACCAGACCTTAAGGGTCAATCAGAAGACAACTTCATCTCATGGTAGCATTGTAATCAATGACAGAAACGTTTGATCATTTGACTGCAGTGCAGGAATCATGTACCGTTATTCAACACATACAAAAAATTAGCACTATTAGCCATTCAATAATTAAATCTACAATGACTAAAACTGAAAAGTATTTAAAAATTACTGAATTAAGCTGTGACATACCGGTCTGACTTCTCCATTGGTGTTTGTATACTGTCGTGCAAGCCCAAAATCTAGCATATAACATTTTCTGTATGTTGAAGGCAGTCTTCCCATGGCAAAATTTGACTGGAAAGAAAATCCATAGATTCTTATAAAATATAAATCACTTCTGGAGCTCAGAAATGATGACAGTGTAGCATTATATTATTATTCTAAACACAATTAGAAAACATTGGAAGGAAAGCTATGAAATAATACCGGTTTGATGTCTCTGTGGAGAAAGCCAACAGAGTGAATGGCTTCTATGGATTCTAGAATCTGTTTTCCCAGACGGAGGGTTGTGCTCATGGTAAAGGTGCCACGTGGTTGACTTCGCCTGAGATCTGCCAGGTTTCTACCCTGAGAGTGATAACAAAGTGTAAGTGAAGCCCTCACACCTACATAACACCAGAATTCACAGTATTTTGGAGAAAACAGCATGTGATGGTGATCCATAAAATGTTACTTAAGTCTTTGACTGAAATATAATCAGTTAAGGGTTACTGCATTTGCGACTAGTTACGCAATAGAAATTGTTTACCTGCAGCTGCATGACGACATAGTTGAATTTATCATTTCGCCCACAGCCTATGAATTTACAAACATGGTTTTTACCTAAAAAAAAGAAAATAACATAGGAAGGTTATTTATGCAAATATGGTAAAATATAGCATTATTGGTTAGGGTGATTAAAAAATTAAAGATAAATAAATGTACTTATTCCAAACAAATCAATCAGTTTGATTATTGTTAACTAACACTTTTAAAATACATATTAATTGAATGTTTTTAAACTGAAAGCTGAAATGATCTAAAATGTCAATATAAATGTAAAAAAACAACAACACACAAACAATTAAAAATGTTGCACGGGCAAGAAATAAAAAAAAGAAACTTTCATTTTTGCCATTTTAGCTTAAAACGCCACTTAATAAAAATAACTTACAAACATAAATAAATATGTAAAAAACAACTAAATAAAACTTACATTTCAATTAAAGTAACTACTGAGAATAAAATAAAGTAGTACTATATACTATAATATTATAAAAATAATAATGTTGAGTTTTAAGTTTAAATCTTAATATGAATATTTTAATTTTAAAAAGTGTATATATTTAATATTATTTTGTATGTTTTTTTTAATAATATTTCATTTTATTTCATTACATATTAATCTGCCTTACAGTATGATAAGTTTAAAATTTAGCTGTCCTCTTTTTTTTATTCTGGTGATGACTAATGGCTTATAAGAATATGTATGTGTAATGCTTGGCTGTATGATCTGTAGGCCGCTTCACATGTTCGTAGTCACGTAGGCTGTGTTACTGCCGCTTCATTCACAGTGCTAAATATAAAAAGTGCCACACATGGTCCACTCAGTCTTTCCAGTTTTTAATAAATGCCTCAGTAAAGATGATGTCAACTAAATCCTGTATAAAATTTAAATGCCACTAACATAAATCATCTGCCTTTGAAAAACCACAGCAGGTCTTCTATTTCTTTGTTTTTTTACATTTCTATAACTGAAATGATTCAATTAATAGGTTTTGGTGCTTTAGAATACATTTCTTATAATGATCAATGTTGATAACAGCTGCTTATTATTTTGGAAAGTAAAAAAGGACAGCATTTACACTAAATGAAAATCGTTTGTACAAAATGTCTTTACTTTGGATCAATTAAATGCATATTTGCAAAGGTGTCTGTGTTTATTAAGAGCATTTTATAAAAGCCTGGTATTCAGGTTCATAGAAAGACTTTTTTTCATTTCTAAAAACAAAAATGAAAAGTTTAATAGGTTTTTTAAACACAAATGTTCTTGTGTATTGTATCTCCGTGGAGAATTCGGCTTCAGTCAATGTGACGTCTTGTCAATGTCAAAGTGACGTTGATACTGTACAAAAATACCAGAACCTAATGATGACCATGCCTTACCCTGCAGTTTCTTCAGTACTGCCACCTCCATCTTCAGGACTTGTTTGGGCTGTTGAGCTGACTCCACTTTTAACGCTACATTCTCCCGCGTCAGCAGATCCAACGCCTCGTAGATTTCCCCGAACCCCCCTCCTCCTATCTTCTTCAGCTGGACATCAAAAAACAACACAACAGGATATGATCTGAATTTTTTGTGTTTCATATGCTTTTGTTTCTAAAAATAAAGCCTGAAGTGAGAGAAACACTGTCATTGTTTGACGATCTCATAAAAATGCATACAGTTTTTCAAAGCGTTTTTCAGATAAAGCATTTGGGAAACATCAAAAAGCACTTCATAATATCTGCATTTCAAGTGCCTTTATTTCACTCTCCTGAGATATTCATTTCAAACTCGGCAAATAATACTGTAACATAACCCATCTACATGTGCATGATCTTGTATATGTGAATAATCCTTGTTTTATTGATTACCAATCTAGAGGACACGTGTATTGACCAGAGATATGCAATAGTGCAGTCCCACTATAGACAAACATTAGTCAGCTCTGCATAAATGTGTCACAAATTTCACAATAAAGACTAATGCATTTCCAATATAAAACAGAGAATGCAAAACAAACATTTTCTGATTTCATATAACTTGACTGTGAGTAACGTCACTCTCTCATCTAGTTCTCTCGAAGCCAAGGGCCCATTTACTGGAATCGAGCAGTCATGTGAAAAGATTCTTTTCTCCTTTGTACTGGGAATTTTTGTGGGAATTTTATCTCTTTGTAATGTCTTTTGACAACACAGCCCCGGTGAATGTTTTCGGTTACATAATCTTCTGAGAACAGGAGAAAATATATGGGGCTAAAACCCACAAATATATACAGTATCCATTTGTTTTCGGTTACATAATCTTCTGAGAACAGGAGAAAATATATGGGGCTAAAACCCACAAATATATACAGTATCCATTTATATAGTACCCACATAAAATTTTACTAAACATCTGCAATATTGCATATTAACTTATATATATATATATATATATATATATATCAATTAATATAAAATAACCTATAATTTAATATATTAAGGTTTGGGGTCAGTAAGATTTAAAGTCATTTATTTTAAATATTTTATATTAAAGGTTCTGTTTGATCAGAAAGATGTTATGATTATAATCTAAAGCAACTCTTAATATATTTTAAATTGTAATTTATTAATGTGATGGCAAAGTTGAATTTAGCAGTAATTTAGTGTAACATGGTACTTCAGAAATCATTCAAATATGCTGATTTGCTGCTCAAGAAACATTTTTTATAGTAGTAATACTATAAAAAGTAATATTACTAATACTAATTTGTTGTTTAAAGTTAATTTTAATAATTATTTTCTTTATATCCAAACCTCAGAATAAAAAAATCCAGAATTTTTTTTTTTAAATAAATAAAAAATACAAAGTAGCATTGCAAAACACAACAAATAAGCACTATTAAGGATTCTGTGCAACTTTCAGGTCACTAATCAAAAAAGCAAATACACATGGGATATTTTGTAGTGTTATATTTAGCCTGGTGCATTACAACTGTGTGTCCCTGTGTGTATAATTATCATGTACAGATATTTTGAACACCTACCACTTTCCATCGTTCTTTGACCATGCAGTTAGGGGGCAGAATGTCCTGCTGCTCTGCAGTGCCGTTCATGTTGGCGTTGTCCTGCAGCGCTAGGCACTGCAACCCTGAGAGCACTCTGGCAGCCCCCAACTTAAATGATCCATTTATCTGTGAAAAGTCACCAACATGTGTTAAACTACCAATTCATCGCTATTGCTATCATGCTATTGGTGAGTTGAGCTGGCTTCTACATGCAGTGGCCAGTCAAACTTCAGCAAACGCTAACATTCCAAAGAAGGCAGTTATCTTTGGAATGTCTGATTTTAATAAAGTAGTAGAGAGCCAACTTATTCCTGCAGTTATTTACTGATACGAATTCAAGAGGCGAAACGCTGACATTAAAGTGTACTCTGAGCATTATAACGTTTACTATGCTGACAAGAAAAAAAAGTCCACTAGGCACATCCATTGACCCACATACTTTCTGACCCAAATACCTGCGCAAATAAAATAGCCACAAACAGAGGAGAAAAGTCTAGAAAACACGTGACTAAAAAATAATGACACCACACTAGACCGCATAAACAAACTGCTGATATTTCTAAGACCACATGCTACTGTACAGATGCCAAGTGCTGTAGCTTATGAAGTGTTCGAACAGGGGATGCTAAAACAGTTCCATTAAGTGTGCTGGGAATTTCTGAGAGAAGCTAAAGAGAAACCATTATTAAAGCACCTAAAATATTTATTAGCAACCTTACCATTAGAATTGACTGAAATTGACACATTTAGCTTATTTCCCTACAGCAATGGTATTCAAATCCCATGCTAGACCCAAAGCATTTATATTAATTAATTTTAATGTTAAAATGGAGGGAAACAATTGTGTACAATTATCAGCTAATAACTGCCGGTGCAAATAGTGATAATCAGCTTGTTTCATTATTTCACGAGTTCACACTTTCTCATAATGCGAAATAGAATAGCGTGTTTGGCTTGCTGTCCGGGGGAGCGAGCCAGGAGCTCGACAGACTACGAGCCCCAATAGTTTTAACCCTTGCGAGGGCAGAGCTCGGCGTCCGGCTCGAACCCCGCGTGCCCCCCCACGGAGAAAAGTGCAGACCGATGGCGGAGAAGGGGAGGTAGCATGGCTTCCGCGACTGTAAAGCTCATAGGAGCTTAGTCTGGCCAAGCTGCCTTACTATCCGCCTTCTGGGAGGCGGGCTTAACCTACGCAGGTAGATGCTTCTGTATACTACTGGACGAATCTACAACCATTCAGACCACTCATTCCGATGACTTATGCGTAGCGACAGAACCTGAAGCCACCGTAACCAATTGTAGCTAGCTTCATTAAAGCAGTAGGAAAATGTCTTTACTTACTTTAATTACTTCTGCTCCGTTTTCAATGAAAAATTTCTCAAAACAGCTGCAACAGCAGTCGAACGATTGTTGCTGCTCGGTACACGCCATGTTTGAACGCTGCAGAACTGCTGCGTCATCGCGTTACACCCACCTCAGTCATGCTGGGGGCGGGGGAGCTCGTTTCTCATTGGGTTCCCACTTATTTGGGAATCTGAAATGCTCTAAAACGGCAGCTTGGCCAGACTGACTTTGCTCGCGAAATAGAATATAGCGTCACAGGAAGAATGGGCGGGCCCAGGCTAAAGGGGAGGTGGAGGGATGCATAAACGAGATGTGAGAAGATAGAAGTCGGGCTTATTTAGAAGAAGGCGGAGAAGCTTGGTTCTGATTGGAAGAACGGGAATAGGTTGATTGAAGATATGCAGAGCCAGCCGTGGCTAATTAATGGTACGTGCTTGTCCCGAAATTAATTTTTTTCAACATCGCTAATAACATTATTTTAATGTGTTTATTGTATAAATGTATGACATTTTATTAATTTGGTCCAAATAGAATATATAATAAAAAAAAATGTATATCGGTACTAGTCATTAAACAAAAATAATTCTAATTCTAAAACCAGACATTTGACAATATGCTATATTGGATATTAAAATACTATAGACTATAGTTAAATCATCCCACTTCTAAATTAAACATCAGCCGTCATCACAAATCATCTATTACAATTCTCTAAATGCTTATTAGAGCATGAAAACCTTACTCCAAGGTTAAATTTTGGAGTCAACTTCTATTAAACTACAGTTACGAAAGATGCATATTAGAACCCAATAACATGCTATTTGGCATGCAGCACCATTGTTTTCTTGGTTAAACATGCAGGGCCCAGCTTGGCTCAGATTCAGTAGCTCAATCGCTAACTCATGCCCAGCCCAGCATCCATCAAGAACTGCAGTCTCTAGTGCAGCATCTTAGAGAAGTGTTCTACGGACAATCTAGGAACAAACTGCACTATGGCATAAGGTAGACAAAGTTCAGCCAAGAAAAGTGAGTATTGCCAACTCATGTGCCAAATTCCTGACACCTGCACTGATGTACCCTTGATACAGGCAAACAAGGAGATTTGTGGAAACCAACTGGAAGATGAAAGTCTGAATGTGATACAGGCAGTGGCAGGGATGAATGATGCATCTTAAGAATATTTTGAAAAACTGAAAGCTTGTTTGGTCTGAATTCACATGAGTTGGCAAAAGAATGTGAGCAGTGAAGAGTTTAATCACTTTGCGTTGGTTTCTGAACACTGAGATACAACTGAAGTTCATTAAGCCAGCATTTCCACACCCTACAGTGGCCACTTATCAATGGGCTCTTTATTCTACCTGCAGTATTTTGTTGTGAATATAACAACAAGCATAGAAGAATGAAGCTAATGTCTTTGTCAATTATATCTCATGCCTCACTTACCCACCTTTTCATTAACAGCCAATTGTCAATTGCTAAAATGAGTTTCAACGACCTTGGTTCCGGAAGTATTTTTTTCCCTTTCATTTTTTTTTCCCACAGGGATATTTAAACCATACCAACCAGCTACGAGGTAAATTACAAATTAATGAAAAAGGCTGTATTGAAAGGTTTAGTTCCCCCAAAAATGTAAATTCTGCCATTCATTTCTCACCCTCATGTCGTTCCAAACCCATAAGACCTTCGCTCATCTTGAGAACACAGAATAAGATACTTTTGATGGAATCCGAGAGCTCGGTGACCCTACATAGAAAGCAAGGATATTACCACAATCAATGCACAGAAAGAGCACACAAGCAGTAAATGGTAACCTGGGGAGAAGAATTGTTAAATAAGTTATGTTATTATGGTAAATTCCCTCTCCGTTATTGATCGTGGTAAGACCCCAGCTGTCTATGGGAGGTTCAGAGAGCTCTCAGATTCCATCAAAAATATCTTAATTTGTGTTCCATAGATGAACAAAGGTTATAAAACAACATTAGGGTGAGTAATTAATGGCAGAATTGTGATTTTTGGGTGGACTATTTCTTTAATAGCTTCAATGAAAGAAACAACTACAATTCCATGAAGCATAGTGATCGAATTTATCTTATTTTTAAAAAAACAATGGAGAACTATAGAACTATTGTTTTAAAGAAACAACTATTATACATCTATTATATGTACTGTATAATTGTTTATTATTACTGTATATCTGTGTTTGTCAACATTACTGTGAAAAATATGCTAGCATCACGTTTTACAAAGCTAAATTAGACTTTACTTCCAAAATAACACATGCAAATCTCTTTTGAAGTGACTTTTATTCTCCGATCCGTGGATACTGTATGTCTATGCAGAATCATGGGTATTGTAGCTTTTCACCAGGAATCCATTGATTATCAAGCTCGTAGCTCACAGTAGGTCTATCTAAAATTTTATTTTAGTTATCTTTACCCATATGGAAAAAATGAATGGGATTATCCTTCCGCAACTGGACTTCCACGTGCCATTGTGACCGTATTTGGAAATGTTACTGCATGAGAAACAACCAAACCAAAAGCGTAAAAGGTCTGTCAATGTGTGGAAATGCTATTGCTTCATTAAATAGAATCCACTTTAGGCCAAAGGACAGACAGATATCCCTGATAGTTTCTACATTAGCTGGTATCTACCCTCTCCCTTATGAGTGACTAACTAACAAGCAGGTTCCGAACAGTCTTACGGGTGTTGTCCGAGACAGGCCGTAATGCTGGCGAAACAGCTAAAGCATTCAATCGCACGGCTTGTATTCCCCACTAATCGGCATGAGAGCTTTTTTTTCTCAGTTTCGTTCCAGGGGACCCATGGGATGTGAGGTTACGGTGAGCGAAAAGCAGAGGGGGTTTCATTCGGGTCACCTTAATTAACAAAGAATAATAATTGAAATTCCTCTGAATCCCAGGGAAGGGAAGCGTCAACAGCCATTTTGTGATCAAACTCTGAAAAGTGAAGTGCAGCCACATTTCCGGGAAGGGAGAGGGGGGAACTATAAAGGACGGTGTAACTCTCTCACCATTTTCACAAATCTCTTCAATAACCTTACGTCTCTGACAAATATCTTGCAATTGACCAATTTAGTCGACGCCAAAACCCTCCTTTGCCAGCCTACAAGCCAGAAAAACAAGAGAAGAGATGGATTATAACTTAACAAGCAATTGGTTTTGAGCACTTTGAGCTGATGCAGCGCTTGATATGACGTTACGGCTGTTTTGTTTTCCTTCTCTGCACTAGTAATCAAGGATTCGGCACATCGGTCGGTCGTGGCTGATGACACGATCTCAAACCGTCAGCAGTTCCTCTTTTGACTATTATGACACTCACCGTCCATCTTAAGGCAAGCATGGGTCAGACAGAAATTCAATCCTTAAGGATGAGTGTCACAAAGGTCAGTTTGCACTCAATGTCCCAGAGAAAGGTGATACATGCATTATTGAATCATAAGCTGATGCGCAAAAGGAAAAAATGTGTCTTTGACTTGACATTACGAAAAGACTTCGCCGTTATGTAAGCCCTGTGAACTGAAGAAAACACAAAACATACTGATGTGCAACACAGTGAAATGGACACAGATACATACACAAATTACAGCACACTTGGACACATATGGGCCAGTGAAGAAAGACAGACAGTAAATACACATAATGCTTTCATAAATGCATAAATGTTGTGTTCAGTAGCATAAGGGAAGGCGGGAAAAAGCTGTGCCAATTTTCTTAGAGTTTTTGAATAAGCAGTGGAGCAGGGCCACAGAAATATTATGAATTCACAAAAAGGGGCAAGTCTTGTATTGTCGTGTATTTAAAAAGAAATTATTAATGAAGTAATATGCCAAAAATTCAAAATACTTTCCTGCACATTTGTTTTCGTAAAGAAATGTTTAATATGAGCATTTACTGTTCTGAATATTTAAGTGCAGTGAAATTACTTCCAGTTTTATATTATTGATTATATTAACTTTTTAGATACTTAAATGCCTAAACAACTATAATATATCACTCTATTAATTCACTCTTCACAAGACGACCCTTTTAAAATATTTGGATGTAAAAAATTGTGAGGATGACACATCTTAACCCTCTTTCTCTTATGTCTCAGAGGTGGAGTAAAGTTTGTAGGAAATGTACACAATATCTTACAAAGAGCACTGTATATCGTTTTAAGGCTTATATAAGACTAACATTTCATTGCAATCCTTACTCCAGATTACTTCACATGCTTTAGTAAAAAAAAACAAAAAACTCCCTATTTTAAAATACATCAAGGTGCTCTTACCCTACCTGGCACACAGACTACGCAAAGTCAGTCCTTTCCGTCGTTTTGAAATCTTCATTTGGGAGCTCACAGTGACACAAACGATCAGCTGGGACTGTTTTTAATACCATAAACCGCCTGATTTTTGCATTTTGTTACCGATTGTCTACCTAGCTGAAATTCTGTTCGTGAATGTTAAAATAATTCTTAAACACGCGAATGAATTGATTAGATTTTACTATGCAACTTAAAACATTTAATATGCATCTCAAACACGCTGCTAATGCACTGCAAGCCAGTGGACAAACACAAAACACCCACTGACCAGGCGCACTTGGTTATCTAATCGTAAATATCATTGCTATAATATAAAAACCGTGCATAAATTAATGACACAGAGGTCCAAGGTTAAAGCAA
This sequence comes from Enteromius paludinosus, assembly GCA_032361165.1. NCBI lineage: Eukaryota > Metazoa > Chordata > Actinopteri > Cypriniformes > Cyprinidae > Enteromius > Enteromius paludinosus. The sequence goes on from JAUMHQ010000066.1 coordinate 8,826,848, forward strand.
AAACACAAATCTGGCACGTTACGTGCTCTAATTCCCGGTATAAACGAGCTCTATTGGCATTATAGTGCAAAACAGCTTAAACCACAGAGAATTAAAAGAGTATATACATCAGTATTATTCTACCCAGATATTCGATACACCCGATACATTCTGATAAATAAACGACACGGCTCTCACTGAACACAACTGTCCGGTCGCGCATCCTTTGCGCTGGTCCGCACTGCAGCGCGTCAAACACCCATGCAGTGACTCTTTACAGTCTGTAGAGGACGCTTGCTAGATGAATATTCATTACGTTGAGTGACGTTCGTTTAGTGCAGGTACGTGATTGGCTGATAGACAGGAGCTGCGCAGGAGATGCGCTAGTGAACTGACGAATCGAACGCTTAGCTTATGAATATTTATTACGTTTTAGTAAAGTTAGAAACCAACGTCAGACTGTCCTAATTATTATTCATAAGCTATACCTTCGCCTTAGTAGGATCTGATATTTCGCCTCCTGGCTACACCCGTTGTCACTGTGCATTTTGTATAGTTACATAAACTAGTCAACACATCAGAATGAGATAAAAGTCTCTAAGATTAAATGGATCAATTGCGCCAAAGAAAAGACTCAGATTCCAACCGAAGCGCATCCAAACAAAACATATCTCCAACAAACACCAGGGGTTCAATATGCCAGTGGTATTTCAGCAAACGCGTATATGTTTTTTCAATAAACAAACAAACAAAAAAAATGTCTATATTCGCAGACATTCCGGATGCAGTTGGTTTAAATTACATTCCTACGGAGGAGGTTGTTTGAGAATGATAGCGGTTCTCCTACAGGACTCCTATGGCCTGACATCTTAGGACCAGCCATACCGAGTCATAGCGAAATGCAAATATAAATCGTTTATTAACTTACCTGCTCATTTTCTTATGCGTGGAGGCTCATAACCTCTTTTTCCGCGTCAGGATACTCTTTAGACCTCTTTCCACCATTGCTAAGGATGCTAGATGCTCCCTGCTTTGCTCCCCGCCCGTCTGGATCCCAGCATCAGCACCACACATCACTCTTCCTCTCTGACCTCAACCAGTGATGCTGATGCTCTGCAGACGGTATTGCGCTCTCTGCTGGCGGGCTCTTCACAAGACAACCAAAAATCGGTACGCACACGTTAGAATCTGCGGTCATTTGGGACGCCGAAGAGGCTGAGACCCGAGATTGGCACAGGGGGCTTTATGGCCCCCCTGGAACGCAGTCAGTAAACGAACGTGAAAATAAATCTGCATTGTTTATCCTTTTGAGCTTTCATTCAAAAACGACACAAAATTCTCACCTATCATTGTGAAATAAATGCTATAAATCAATGTTTTCTCTATTGGTTTTCTTCTGTAATGCCTGAAAACAACTGAAAAGAGATCAAAGACCATTCTTTCATCCAGAATATCTCCAGATTCTTCAGAATACCAGCTATATGATGGCTGCAGGGTACAGGTCAGCTGACTGGGAGAGCCATAGCAAAGGTTTGATGTTTGTTTTGGATTATTGCCCCAGTGAAAGATCCAACCATAGCCCATTATAAGATTTCTAAAAGAGTCAGTCAGTTATCTGTTGGTATTTGATAGAATCCATTATTCCATGTGTCTAAACAAGATGTCTATGGCATTTCTGCAATTCTCCAGCCTGTGGTCCTTGGAGATTCTTTAGGCACTCAAACTCTTTTCATTGCGCATTAGGATTATATAGTCATACGTCCTCTTCCAGGCAATTTCGTAATAGTATTGACTTCTCTCCTGTTTTATTGTTAGCCTAATTGTTTTATCTGTAATTTCTTTTTAAATATTTCAGTATTCTCTTTTACTATCGGAGTCCTAAATCTTTTGCCAGTGTTCGTTAATGTTACCTTTATTTTTTTCCCTAAGGAAAATCCCTATTTTGTCATTATAACTCAATGCTTGAGTGTTGGGCTTATTGGTTAAATTTTTTACTTGCCCTGCCACTAACTAACTAACAAAACAAAAATACAAATTAAACAATGCTTTAGGGTTTGGTGTTCAGATGCATTGTAAAATAACATGCATATTCTTCACCGTATGTGTGTGTGTGTGTGAGTGTGTGCGTGGTTGTTCACTTCTCACTGCTGTGTGTGTGCGCACTTGGATCACGTCCTTTATTTTAAACAGGGACAGCAGCTGGTAAAAAAATTAAACAAAGACAACTGCACACATGAAGTATTGTGATATAAATCCAATGTCTTTCTCAGTTGGCCCCAGGCCATCGGGCAGTCACTATTGTCAACTCTGTGATCTTAATTTTAATTAAAAACATGCAAAAATACAATTTTTATGAGAAAAACAAAAAAGTTTTACTTGTTAATATTAGCCTAGTTATTACATCAAGAATAACTACCATGATTAACATTAGAGAATTTATTTCTCTTGGTTATTTTACTATTACCAAAAATTTGTGATTTAAAAAATTGCATGTGTAGAATAAGATTTGTGAAAATGCACATTGTAAAGTAAAATTGACCTTACACTGTTCCTTGTTAAATATTAGTCCATAATGCATTTACCAAGGTTAACATGTAGTTTAATGTTACACATTTTATATGAAGATATTGAGTAAGAAATGCTAATGTGGATATGTGCAGTTCATAATATTTTGTATATTTTATATGAAAGACCTATAGGTTTGGATTTTGCCTTAAATGGCATTTATTACTTCGAAATAAAAGTCTGACAACTTTTATAGAAAAGACAGTATGACAGCTGGATAGAGAAAGCAAGAAAGTTCCTAGCACCATTCATTTTTAATAGTTTTATAAGTACATGAAATAATAAAGTCAGCAGAGTAATGTTACCGAGAACACTCAAGTATCTCTGTATATATATATGAACATGTGGCTTATTCAATGCTCATGCGCACGGTCTTTTGCACAACACTGAAGATGTTAAATTGTGAAGAATTTTTGGATTTCTTGAACAGTGTTTCCCTGCCGGCCCTGCATGGGCATAGGCAGTATAGGCAAAACGAGTGAATTGCTTTTAGTTTTTTTGAACAATTTATTTTATAATTACTTTTTAATAGTTTTTTGTCCCACAAAAAAATAACTATTTTATTGCTCTTTTTCTATTTTAGACGCATGATCCATCTTTCCTTGTGCAGCCACTTTCACATGCATCAGTTACCTGATAGTGACAATTTATCAGTGAACATCTACCATAATGTCAAAAAGACCGAAGCCCTCTGGTGCCCAGGGAAAAAAAAAATAAAAGAGGAGAAGAAAAATAAGAAAACGGGACAGTAATGAATGATGACGATAATATTAAACAAGATGAGGTAAACATTTGGAACAAACTTTATGTTGGCCTAGTCTAGTTCAAAATGTTAAAGCGCTGGAGTTCCAGAGATAAATCCCATGGAAATGCACCTATACAGAAAATTGTAGACCCCTCCATGATTTCTCAGTAAGAGAACTTGCAAATTCACAGGGTGAAAATTGGCTAGGACCGGCCCTGTTCCATGGCATTAAAGTAACAACAAAGTACTTTGTACTTCTTCAAAGTACATTGTCCAAACTACTCAAAACCTTTTACAGAAGCAAACACGCGTATTTTCATACATTTCTGATGCTTTCGGGCCAGCAAATTAAAAACAATAAGACATTTCAACTGACAGAAGAAGAATGTAATACTTAGGCTGTCCACTAGAATCATAGAAGAAGAAATCTTTTAAGCATGCCTTTTTTTCCTGTATGTTTCCATCCACTAGAATTACAAATAAATACATGAAATCAGTTCAACATACTGTACTGTCAATCTAGCTTCATACTATTTTTTTTTAAATAAAAGTTTAGATCAAATAAAGCTGTTCCGGGTGTGTTCATGGAGTGTGTTTTTTACACTTTGAATGGGTTAAATGCAGAGCACTAATTCCAGGTATGGGTCACCTGGCTACAAGTAAAATCAAGTCACTTTGATCACAAATGAGACTCTTGGATGAAAAATTTATATTAGTGATCCGTATAATGGAGTCTACATAATAAATCTGATCAAATGTCATACATAAAGATAATCTTTAATACAAACTGTATTTATATAAGTACATGTATTTTTTTGTTTTTTTTGTTGTTTTTTTTAAAAAAATGTTGGTTATACTGAGTCAAAGACAGGGTTTGAGAAGTTAATACTTTCTGGCTCCTCTTCCTCATTGTAGTCTTCAAGACGAAGATCTTTTTCAAACATTCGCTGTAAAAGTCCATCCACAGTTCTGGATTCTGGATAATAAAACAAAAGGAGTCCTTTTATGACTTACTTGTTTAGCAAATAATGCATTTAAAAAGAATTAAATTAAACAAAATACAAGCAAAACAGAATTTTAAAAATAGGGCAAATAAAGGAAAATGAATAATTTATTACTTTCTGAAGAAATCCTGAACATTAAGGAGGGTTTCTGTTTGCCAGTTTCAGAATGGCCCAGCTCATTGTCAGTGCTTTCCATTGCATCTACAAGACCAGTGTCCACACCATCCCTGCCAAACAAAAAAGGATTTTAATGCCAGCAACAGCAAAATGATGCTCTGCTAAACAACTTGATAGGAGGTCTAAATGACACATACTGTAGAACATTAAGATCCAGCTCCTCAATTTTTTTCTCCAGGGAAGTTTGCAGCTCACTTTTTTCAACTGTGTATTCCAATAAAACCGCTTCCAAGATAAATGCTATAAAAATACTGAGGGGGAAAAATTAACATAATAAACATTGTTTTATTTCAAAGTAAAACCCACAGAGGTGGTCAAAGTACAAAAATAAAGCACTTGAGTAAAAGTACAGATCCATACTATAAGAAATTACTCCAGTAAAAGTACTCCTTTTTCAATTTTACTCGAGTGAAAGTTCAAAATACTTGTTTTTTATGTACTTAGGTAAAAAGTACTGCAATTTTTTATGGTCTACTTAATTTTTTTTATTTTTTTCATACTCTTAGTGCTCAAATTACCTGATGTTTTTGACACGCATGAAGTAGTAATGTTTAATGTGAAGCTTGTAATGTACCCGAGAGAAAACAGATTTAAAAGTCTCATTTTCACCACTGAGAATAAAGTGTTTTGAAGCGTAGGCTATTGTTTTGCAGAACGTTATACAGGTCCTTTTCAAAAAATTAGCATATTGTGATAAAGTTCATTATTTTCTGTAATGTACTGATAAACATTA
>JAUMHQ010000066.1:8850482-8875867 GCA_032361165.1 Enteromius paludinosus
TACAGTAAAATAAATATACAAAGTGATTAATATCTGCATAAAATAGAGATTCTAAGCTTTCAAATGGTACCACATATAGGGTTATTGGTGCAGGCAAAGGGTTAAAAATTCAAGGCACAATTTGAATGTAACTTTGTAACCGCAGAGTTTAACAGGTTAAAAGACAAACTACATTCTACTCTAGGTTTCAACATGTCGAAGCTAACAGGAAACAATTTAAAAACGTTTTTTCCATTGCCTAAAAATAACCCAGATATGATTTCTTTATACAGAATTTTATTTCAGTCATGAAAATGTAAAATGATTTAATTGCAAGTGCGGTATACAAAATAAACCAAGAAATTCTCTAATGAAAGATGATTATACTTTCAGCAGATGCAAATCAACCACAATTAAGATCATATATCAATGTCAAATATATAAAATTACAAAATTCAAAAATTCTACCCTTTAGTCAAAATAAAAACATGTTTAAACATACAACACGTTCTTTAAGCATCGGTTTCTGGAGCTGCAGCATATGCATAATCCCATACATAAACTTATCTAGGTTATACACTTTTATTTATATATAAATTATATTCTTTCCTTTCCATGAATTTGTTTATGCAATTAGAGACATTTGAGCCTAAATCCAAGCGAACTCCTACACGAGTATGTGCCTGAAACACGTTTCATATTAAACTTTTATGTGTTGTTCTAGGAGAACAAAATCTGCAATGTCACACTAATCTCGGTGGATTGGGGTTCGTCCTAATTGAGGAGTAAGCACCGATATGCTTGATGAGATTGGGTTCAACGCTGTGGGCCTTCTCACCTGGCTTTGATCTGGCTATCTTGTACAGCACCATGTCTTTTGCATTTCCCTGAGCGCAGTCGGCCTGGTCCAGGTATTCGGCCGCTCGAATGGAGGCGTTACCTGGATAAAGCATAGCAGGGGTGCAGCATTCAGTGGCAGGACACACAGCAAAGAGCTGAGGTGAAAGCCGCCTGATCTCGAGGAGATAGTGCCTCCCTACCAGCTCTGCCACCGCCATTACATAGAGAGCCAGAAAGAGAAAATGAGGAGCTGAGAAAGTAAAAGAAAGAGGTGTACAGTGAGACACGAAAAGGAGGAGCACTGTAGCCCCTAACAGGCCGAGACCAATCCATTCTAGAATGCGATAAGGCTCTGGATTCCAGTATCTCTGCAGCCGTTCTGGATGGTAGAGCTTTATGTATAAAGTATTAAGTGCAAACTTCCGTGAGAGCAAGTTTTTAATGGAAGGAAAAAAATTTGCAAACGGAAGTGCATCATCCTCCAGGACTACAATGTTTTTCGGCCTCATCAGGTGCCATCCTTTGCGTAAGCAGAAAACATAATCGCTTTTCTCCTTCTCGAAGATGTTGGCCACATCTCGGCTCTGCCATCTTTCATCAAGAGAACGTCTAACAACCAAAAACTGTTTTTCCAGAAGCAAAGCATCTTCATTTAAAGTAGGACCGCTTTCGACGTCACAGAGCATGACCTCAGCACATGGTTTATCACCACATGTCTTGAGGAGTGATTGGAGCTGCTGAGCCACCTGTAACAGGTAGTGATAGTCCTGCCCCTCTGTTCTCCTGGCTGTCACTACAATGACCAGGAGATCTGGTTTCTTGGCATTCGTTTCCAATGGGTCCTGAAGGTTATTCGTAAAGGCTGCTGCTTCCCAGAAACGCAGGGCCTCCTGGCCTCTGTCGTAGCTTTCTTGTAGTGCTGCATCACTTAGTGAATCAAGATAAACAGTCTTTAAAAAATAATATGAGTAAAGCAGACGATGACAGCATATTGGCAGTATCGCTCCAAAGGTTAAAACACATAAAAGCAGCCCTTGAGCTACTGGGCTTGACCAACGAAGGTGTTTGCTTGTACAAGTCCTCCATCGAGGCATCGGTGTTTGTTTAAACTGTAATCACAATTCTGTACTTCTGTGGCAGTTCAAGCAGTGCTGAGGTGATGGGAACCAGATTTGTGCTGATGTGCAGTAAAAGTCGTATCCTATACAAGCTTATGAATTTAGAAAGCCTTCAGGATTTTTCCATATATGTATCTGTAGACAAAAGTGATACACAGGGTTAGACCTTTCTTACTTTAAATAAGACACATAAAAAAAAATCTCATACCATATATATATTATATACCAAAAAACAGTGTAAAACATTGTAAAAGTTTTTCATATACTGTACACTGAGGCACTCTAAAAACATTGTTGTGAAACGCCTCTACTTACCACGCAAAGGCTCATAGAAAGCAATAAAAACGATATGAATCAGCGTATTGCCTATAAAGTTTACAAACCAAGAAGAATCTATCAATCAAATAATCAAGCAAATAATCCGTTAAGTTAGGTAAAATGATAATGAATTAAACAAAGCATTAACTTACTGTTTTATGAAAACTATGTCAGCATTCCTAGCAGAATGTGTTCGTTGAGCAACCAACGATGACTAGAAGACGGCAACCGAGACTAGACAATACGCCAAACATCACGCCTTATGACCTATTTGACCAAATCAGTTACAAACGTCAGTACGTTAGGTACGGCGTTTCCGTGTTACCGTAACAAGTAGACCAAAGGCGCATTTGATTCAACGGGGAAGCGTAACCGTTTCTTGCGCGGGAGAACATTGAGTGCCTCGACGGAAATGCACCCATAAAGCTGAGTTTGGGATTGTGTTCGCATTTTTACGATTTTTACTCGAAGGAGACAGAAGAATTAAAAAAAAAAAACGTCATCAAGAGCGAAAAAACGACTGTGATTGGTGCAATAGGAACAGCGCTGAGTAAAGTAACAGAAACCACGCGATATATCATCGTTTAATGTAATTACAAGAATAAACGTTAGATGGCAGTGTGGGATTAAAGACGGGGGCGAAATAAAACGTGCAGATTATTGGTAGATCAGAAGGTTGGAGGCAGGTAAGATGTACCCTGTCCAATAAAGGGGAAAATAGGTTTAATGTCACCACAGTTATTGGGATTGAGATTTAATATTAGCAACCAAATAAGCATAAAAATAATTGAAATAACTCTTTTCAAGAAAAGTTTGACACTTCTGATATTAAATAAAAATTATTTTGCATACACCATCCACCTAGTCATAAACATTTACACATCATATAACTACCCCGGAAGAGAAGATTATATTTTTGCGAATTTCTTGTCATGGCGTTATGTCAACAAGAGCACGTTTGCAACTTTTAGGCTGATACAACTTTTTGCAGCTTGGGCCCAATGAGAATGAGTTATACATTGCTGTTTGGGTGGTTGTGGGACCTGTATTTCACTTGGTTGCTTCATGACAGCAACAAGGTTGCCCAACAACATTACTCAAGAATTTGTTCCACGTATCATCATCCTCAACAATACCAGTTGTTTTGAATGTTTCACCGTGACCCCTCCCTCCTCTTGGTCTTTAAAAATAGCTGACATCACTATAGACGGTTTCAACAAGGACGACTTAATAAACGTAACTGCGCATGCGTGTTTGTGTGGCCCTAACTCACTTACGATAAACATCCAAATAAAATCAACAACAACTGAGTCCTTTCTAGAGCTGCGTAAAGCAGACGGATTTAGTAAAAATGCAGATTCATTCTCTGCCAGCAGGAGGTGCTTTAAGCGCGAGAAACGAGAGTTTTCCCCGGTAACGGCTTTATACAATGCAGCTCTGAGCTTACAAACGCTGCTTTATATGCCGAATGAACTGAAAATTACATTTTCTAAATACAGTCTTCCTTTATTAATACAGGGATAAAAAACCACTGATGCCTCGGTTTGATTTGCATTATGTGGTTGTAGCCGGCACAAGAACCAGACTGATAAACAAACACAGACCGGAAGTTAACTCATATTCAGGTGCGTGCGCCCGACGGAACAGATCAAATTAAACACCCTTATGCAAATATGATCATATTTGGCATTGTCATGTAAATCCGACAAATTTCGTAGTAAATAAATACCTCATCAAAGCAGAAATTTACTTGACATCAGTTACATTCATGTCCACTGATGAGGACACCAGGGGCCAGTTGCATAAGCTTAGCCTTCATGTTCCGACAGTCTCAAGAGCTTGTCTGACCAACTAGCAGTTAGCCAAGAGTAATCCGTTTTATCTTTTGTATTTACCTTAGACTAATATACATTTTTATGTAACCGAAAAAAACGTAACCATGCAGTCTTAAAGAATATTTTTTTTAAGACTAGTCTTAACCTTTTATGCAACCGGCCCCAGGACCTACTTCACTATCAGACATTTTAGGATGCAATGACTAGAAAAATATATTATATAGCCTATTAATATTTTCACGAAAAATAGGATTTTAATCAAAATGTTCCTAAGCTATCCCTCTCATTATTATACTTATTTTTTCATTACTTGTTGCCCAAAAACACATTAGTATGCAAGTTAGAGACAATTAATAGATTTTAAAACACATTTTTGGCCATGTTTACACACACTGTGTAAAGTAAAATAGTACATCAAACCATTCTCTAATATTTCTTACACCACTGTTGATAGTCTATGAAACTAAATCCTAAGTCATGCTCTGGCACGCACAGTGGTCACCTGTGTTCTAGTTAAACACAATGAAATCTAACCCACCCATGGAACCAGACTAACTTCTCATTACCTGTACTGTTAAGAAAAATGAAAAAGAACATCATTTCTATTATGTTTTATTGTGCCTGTAGTCAAAAATGGCACAAGATGCATGGTCACATTAGGAAGTAGATTTTTTTGTTCTAAACTTGTCTTTTCTCCATATTTTGCATTTACGTGCAGTATTTTATCAAAAATGTCAACTTGAATAGAGAACACCATTTAGGATTAGAAATAAAAGATGTATGTATATAGTCTATGTTGTTCTATCTTAAAAAAATTAAAAGAAGTTGCCACGGTTGTTTTAAAGACAACAACGTAACAAGTACTGGAAACAAACGATTTGTAAACAAGTGTTGACTTTGTCAGAAAAAGTCTAGCAGGTACTGTAAATAAAAAAGCAGCCCTCAGGAGCGAGTTCACAGGGTGGGTCTTCATGGAATGCATCAAGACGAACAGGTCTGTCCAGCACTCTGTCAGCCTCTTTAATAAGCGCATCTTCAGCACTACTGTACATTCATTCGGCTTGTGCGGAAAGGACACTCAGGTGTGCACACATGGCAACCAATACAGGACAAATGGGCTTTCTGCCCCGCGGTGGGGCAATATTCTGCACCATACCCGACATCTTCTACCTTCCAGAGCTTGTGAGTTGATTTGAATTAATTGATTACTTTATTGATGTTATGTTTTCATCTTAAAATATTACGAAACAAAAAAACTGGTATGTAATTTATTAATTGTAAGTTCAATACTGGTCTGTTAAATGTATAGTATTTGTTAATTTATCTAAGTGGTACCTTTTTTTAACTGGCAAAAATAAGTATATAAAATGTTGGATCTTTGTCAATCCAAATATTATATTGTTAATGTAAACCTACTTAAATTGTTTTTTTAAATTTCCTTAAATGTACATTATTATTATATATGAGTATATTATATATGGGTAGTTAACAAATAAAAATTGGACCGTGTGCTATGGTGTGACATAGCAAGAACATGGGGGGGGAATATATATTTCGTAAAGTTACAAATAGCACGAGAAAAGTTTATCTTTAGTGTTAGAGGGCTTTTTTGTTGTTGTTGTTTTTGTCTGTTTTTAACATTTTATGTCACACCACTGGACATATGCATACATTAACTACCCATATAGTTGTCATTTTTATTCTATTTTATACTTTAATGCCATTGTTTTATTATATCCAGTGTTTTGTGTTTAATATTGATTTAATATTTCCGGGAAGAATTTCATATGTAAAGATGTTTAGATGCGTTTACGTTCAAATTATTAATTCGAAAGTACATCTGCAAACTCTTTAACTCCAGGAATAAAGGAGGATTCTGGAAGTGACACATGTTTTTTTCTATTTTGCTTCTTTCTCAGGTCTTTGGTGGTCTGGTACTGAGCCTGGTAGCATCTACATACGTCTCACCAAATAACCCCCAGGCATATGTTATCGCTGTGGCAATTTTCTGTTTTGTCGTAACATTCACCTGGTTGCTGATATTTGCATGTGGGTCTCATCATAACAGAAGTTCTTGGGCAAGTGCGGTAAGTTCATAATCTTTATCTTTGTGCATTTCTTCTCCACTTTCTCTTTGTTCTTCAACTGATTTTCCTTCTTTCCTCATGAAATGCATTTTCTCTCTGCAGGATGTAGCATACCATGGATTTGCAGCACTCCTCTATCTCAGTGCCTCTGTGCTTCTAGCATTCATAACCATTGTTTTGGACATATTCATTGGCAAAGATGAACTTTTCTACAAGCTGGACGTAGCTGCCGTGGTAAGTAGCTAAAAATTTAAAGTCTATTTACAAGCACTGTTAAACCTTACCTGATAAACACAAATACAAAAAGACAATATTATGAAAGTCTCCAACAAAAAGGCATTCAGCTTTAATTTTGAATGATATATCAATTATTAAACAGTTATTTTGAGGCAGCCTAAAAGATAGCATGACTACAAGAGATATGCCCAACAAAGGCCATTTTAAACTAGCAGCTGCACATTTCACTGAAGTGTATAATAACTGTTTATATCATTTCAGGTGTTTTCCTTTCTCACCACTTTACTGTATGTGGTCCACACAATTTTCTCAGCCATCAGATGGAAATCCTTCTAATACTTTTGCCCTCAACCTGCAATACTCATCTGACATCAAATGTAACTGTTGAACTGCATCTTTAAGCAATGTTGTGACATTTACTCAAACCACTGGCATTCAATATTTAGGGCATCAATAATAACACATGACATTCCAGTCTTTTGATGTTCTACAACCTTTTGCTAACATTTCTTTTGCAAGGTGTTCTTGCCTCATGTGTAAATTATTGTAATTATGTCTTATCTAATAAAGAGAAAATAAACAACCTGTGGAGTATAATTTCTTGATGTGGCACTGGATACATAAATGTCCCTACAGCTTCATTATAAACCAGCAAATTGCCCTTTATGTTTGAATATAAGGATGGTATGATTTTCTGGATAGAATTACCTGCTTTAACACTTTGGTTTTGTTGTCTGTTTATTTTGGTGTGTCTTTCTGTCTCTTAAAGCATTTGAGGTAGTTTGTCTGTTTGTGGCTTTCAACTGACTTTCTTGCTTTTCTAGAACTGGTTTAGCTTGTTCTTAAAATGTTTGGAATGAAGTGTGGGTTAGGGTAGGACACACACAGCAGAGTGTGACTTTACACATGTCTGGGACAGGGATCAACGAGGTGTGTTGTAAAGTGATGTCTGGGAGCTGTATCAAATTTTTAATTCATGAGTGCTGGACAGGTGACAAGAAAGAATTAATATGCATTATACTTATACTAGGTAATTATGTCTATGTTTATGGAGGCCACGTAAGCCACACCTAAAAATGTATGAAAATGTCAGTGTAAAACGACCACTGGAAAATTTTAACTAAAGTATGTTACAGACTTTTCATTAAGACCCCAAAGAATCATATCAACTTTTTTGTTTGTTTTAAATAATAAGCTTAGATTTTATTCATTTTAAATGGCTTAAAAGGTTATTTCTCACACACACACACGGAAAGTGAAAATCAACCCTCATGCCCTCATGTTGTTCAAACCAAACCCATATGACTTTCATTTGTCCGTGAAGTAAAACGCTGTAATTTCAAAAAGAGAAAAGCTGTCTATTACAGCATTTCTGTGTGAGACTCCTTACTTCTCTTTACCTTCTCAGTCTCAGAATCCATAGATCTTCCTGTGGCATCTGTGGAATGATAAAGCTTAATTACAAAACAAATTTCAGTTCACTTTCAGTTCTTATTCAGTGACGTTGACCCCTCACTGCACAGGAGCATGCATGGATGAGAAAGTAGATAAACTGCGTGAAGCGGTATAAACTGCTAACCAAAGCCGCAGGAGCTAAGTGTGGGGATAACTTGTGACGCGTCTCATCTAATCCGTTTGCATCTTGACATTTATTTGATCCACCAAAGACTTAACATTAATAGAACTTCTTGAAGCATTCACAGGTCATTTTTGTATTAAGACAATAATGTCTTGATTATATGGATGAATGTAGGGTCTATATACAAATGTTCCTCCCCCTTCCTTCCTTCCTTACTCCCACTACAGGTGTTTTAATTATCCCAATCAATGACATGGCTCCTATACTGAGAGAAAGTGTCCATGTAATCTCATTGATACCTCAGAGGCTGATCCTCAGTCACCCAGCCCTTGATGTTTTCAAACCATGGTTAAAAATAGTTGATCTTGTCTAGTGGAACTTCAACAAGGACTCCAGATGTGTCCCTAGCTTTAATCAGACATTTTCTGGCTGGAACATTAGTAGGCAGTTTAATCTGACCAACATTGTACAGAACAGCAACACTTCAGTACACAAATTTGTAGTTTTGATTTTTATTAAGACTAAAGATATAAATTATTCAAATTATATATGCACATATGCTGGACTTCAAAATTCACATTCGCTGCTGTTGGCTGAAGTATTTATGTGCGTCAAACATTTTATAGTTTTTTAGTTGTTCTCTTGGTATTCAGACAAAGGAAATCAGGAGGTAGAAAACGGCCCCTGACTCACCTCAATATTAGTACAAGAAATGCATATGTTTTTCAGCCCATGGGGACCTTCTACTAGAATCATACCTCTTTTATTATATTTATTATAAAGAATACAATAACCTACAGCTGTTGTGCAGGCCTTTCTTAATTATATCTTCTGGAAGAAGACATTACCTTAGGAGCTGTAAACAAAATGCTGGGTTAGGATTTTATTATGATTCTTTTCATTACGAAGATAAAAATATACTAAAACCAAACCACTGTACATGTGAATGCTCAAGCTCCATTATTTATCAGCAGTAATATCAAATCAATAGCTTTGCTGCTCAAGAAACATGCTTATTGTATTGAAAACAGTGGTGCAGCTTATATTTTTGCAGAGTTCAAAAGAACGTTTTTTGAACAGTAGTATTTAGGTTATACCTGTTAAGATTGTCTGATTTGTAAACAAATGAAAACATTTTTTGAACAGCAAATCAGCATATTAGATTATTTTTAAAGGATCGTGCTAAAAATGAAGCCTTGATGACACAAATAAATTGTATTTTAAAATTTATCCAAATAGAAAGATGCTATTTCGAAATAGTAAATATATTTTACTGCTTTTGCTGTATTTTGGATCAAATAAATGCTGGCATGATGAGCAGCAGAAAATTCTTACAAATCGAAATGTTTATTAACTTTTGACAGGTAGTGCATAGATAAGTGGTCATAGAACATTTCCAACAGAAAATTAGATTTTAGACTAAATTATGCAAATATTCTACTTACAAAATGTATCTATGAATGAACTCCACTCTGGTTGTCTTCCTACAAATCCTCTCAAGTCACAGAAGCTCTTGCCGCTCCTAAGAGTCCATCTCAGATGATTAATCTTCCATTAAACCAAATGTATGCTGCAGTTTCTGTCATTTTCAACCACCAGTGAAGTAGTGAAATCTTCAACCATCATCTTGTGTGAAGTAAGAGAGACATAAAAGAGATTTTAAAGATAAAAGAGAGTGACCTATTTTCTAACGTTAGACAAGCTCTTTGGAAATATTACATTATATTGTCCTGTTTTATGAACCAATTTATTTATTTTTTTTCGTTTTGAAGATCTATGTCTCTCCACAGGTGGCAAGAGAGCAGAAAAAGATACATCTGAGAGGCGAAAGAAAAAAAAATATTTCAGTATTTTTATCATACCATATTTGTCGAAATTAGATAAAAGTTCCATACCAGTTGTCAATGTCATGTGATCTGCCAACCTGATCTCACGGCAATTCGTACATATTTTACGAGGTGGCTAAATCGTGCAAATTTGTACGACCTCACTCTTATTCTAAATCGTACGTATTTTACCGGATGCCAATTCGTATTAATTTGTACGAATGACCTAAACATAACCCCGCCCCTGAACCCATCACATGGTTTTAGACAAATCGAGTACGTGAGGTCGTACGAATTAGTACAAATTGCTCGTGAGACTGTGTTGGATCTGCCTCATATGTAACAAAATTTCATAACTACTGCACTTGTATGTTCCCTATCCGAGCGTCACTGTGAGTTTCAGTAGGGAAGCTCACTTACGTAACAAAAACATCATATAAGGACACTTCAACTGGAATGAAAGCATTTGGGTGAGAGATAAAGTAACGGAGCACATGTTTGTGACAGCTATGTGCTGTATGCATATTGCTGTCCTATGCTGGCGATGACCACATCAGTCACAGAGGAAGGATAATAATACTTAATCTAACAAACTTCAGAGTTACTTAATGACTCATAAGTGGATGATCCATAAAGGCTGTTTTCAGCAAATATGAAGACAGTTCTTCAAATCGCAATTTTTAAGGACGCTGACAGGAGTTAATCTCAGATTAAGGTCTGTGGTCTCTACACACTTTGCAAGTTAGTCACTTCTTATGTTCTTACACATGAGACTACTGTATGTAGGGCATAGCAGGACTGGGCATCATGAATCAGCACTGGGTATCTTCAGGCTTTTTGAAATGGACCATTGACTGGGCGACATTTCTGGAAAACAGTCATATATCTCAGATGACTGGATCTATGGATAAATCATGACTAGTCAAACAGAAAAACACCAACGACATGGGAATGTGCCATTTGCTGGCAGCACATATGTGGTATCTTCATTACGGAAAGATTACGGAGAGGAGATATGATAGGAAAGACTACACTTCAAAGTTGTCTTCTCTTTGTTTGTAATACGTAATATGAGCTTTGATAACTTCAGCCTTATGGCTGGCACATGCAGTTCATTACAATGCTTGTCATTTAACACACAGTCTTGGTTGGCAGCCATATGGCCTGTTTTGTGCTAACTATCAAAGTATTTCAGTCATGAAAAAGAATCTTCATGTAAAAGTTTATTCATAAATTATCTGAAGTTCTGAAATATAAAAATAAGTTTGAAATATATATTACTGGCAAGTGCCTCAAACAAGATATATATACAGTAATTAATAAAATAATTATCATAAATAAATAAAAAAAATTAATACAGTTAAACCAACATTTATTCAGACACCTTCAACATTTCTCACATTATCATAGTTTATTTTAGAAAATGATAATAAAATATTAGTTAAACTGCATCAGAAGAAATTCACCCTGATAATGAAAGGTTTGGAATGAATTGGGTTGAATAGCTGTTAACTGTTAAATTTAAGTACACAATTGATAATACCAATTTAAGGCCAACCAATTACCAAGCAATGCACTTAATTTTTTTCAGTCTGTGGGTCTGAGGCAGAGATGCCAATTTGTAGCTAGATTAAGCGACTTTCGTGGACAAACCTTATCTAAGTTCTCATCTTGCCCACTGGTCTATATTCATATTTATATAGATCTGTAAATCTAGTGATATTTAGCTTCCAGTTTTAGCTATTGAAAGTACTAGAAGGGCTTAGGGGTGAGTAAAATAAGCCGTAATTTACATGTCTTGGTGAATACAAAACTTCCAAGATCAAACTTCAGAGTAAGTGGATGATGCTTAAATCTACATATGTTTGATTGTCATTTATATTTCCATCATTTGTCATTTTATTTCCATCTGAAAGACCGAAAACCATATTTAATGCTGTAATTAGTTTGATTAATGAAATGTGACATTGCTTACATATCTTAATTTGTAATATGAAAGTCCAGTTGTCAAGTGATGATGTCAAAATATACAGAAATATATCACTATTAATGAGAGAAAAAGTATATCAACATTATTTGGGAATTATTCTTTTGCTGTATCCTAGGTTCACCATACGTTTACCTCTATAGGCTGATTGTGTGATAAAATTAGTAACAAAGTACTTGCCTAAGTGCATTTTAACACTTGATTGTGATAAAGGGCAGAACTAGCAGTGAAGATACTGCCAAAAGCCCTCAACAAATTCACAAGAGGAGAATAGATGATGTCAAATAGAGGATGCTATTCCTGTACATTTTTCACATACTGAAATGTAGCCATTGCTACTTTGATGTTTATAGGATGTTGCATTTTAGCCAAACACGGTCATGATTCATGGGCTTGCGAGTCCATGTGCTTTTTTTTTTCGCCCTTCGAGCCCAGTTAGACAGATGTCAAAATGCAATATGTCTAAAGCGGACAAAAGTGTTATATCACTTTGCCCTCACAACCAAACTCATATGATGGCTTGTTGACTGTAAACACTGATCTGAAAGTGGGATGCATATATATGTATGGCTTTTTGTCCAATGTAAATGTCACATTGATGCTATTAAGTTCTTCTTGGAACAATAGATTCTAATAAAGAATCTTTTTTAGGATCTTCATCTGGTCTCATTTTAACCACAAGTAAGCCAACTTCTCTAAACCTTACAGAATAAACCTTACCAAAAGATGTCACATCCTCTTACTGGGGTCCTGGGATCTGTGGAAAATCACCAGGAGTCCTTTTCACATCCACGGCGCATTCCTCGCAAACACACGCACTCACTCACAGACACATACAGTATGACCACACACACAAGGGGAGAAGAAAGCTACCTGCCAGCAAAGCCCCTTTATCTTGCACGTGTCTGTTAAAGACAAGAAGCTGGCAGATAGGAGAGCTTCACAGGCAGGGTAGCAAGTGACAGGCTCCGAGCACAACCTTGTATGGAAATGGCTGAGGGAGAAGAGAACGATAAGCAACAACCCAACTATGCTGTCCATGTTTAGAGGCACTCACTGGGCCCACCAGGCCAGAAACAATGCCTGTTTCTGTTAAATTTAGACAGGTTATCGGCCACCGCTTCTTTCCCTAGACAGTCTCTCACAGCACCAGAGGGAATACGGAGAGGAGTCAATAGGATTGGCTGCTTCAGGGATCTCTAGGTAGGTTCCAAATGTTCCATTAAAAGCCATTTTATTGGATGAAAAATTCTAATGACTGTTAAAGTGACATCATGGTCATTAATGAAGAGGCTTTTCTGTTTTGGCATCTGTTGCAGTGTGATCATGGTTTATTTTGATTGTTGCTGTGTGAAATTAAGTCATTAAGAAATCAACTACTAGCAAAAAGGTAGGGGGATACTTGTTTTAATCCAAAGGAATAATTGGGAAAATATTGATAATGCAGCTTAATGTTTGCTAATTACAGTACTTGTAGACAGTCTAATTTAACACCAGCCAAACACTAAATGAGAGAAAAAATGGCTTTGGCAAGTAAGATAAAATATTGCTTGCCTGGCCCATATCTTTATTTGGAACTGAATTATAGTGCATGGTTTGACTCGGATAATAAAATGATAATATGATGCTTGCTAATGTATACCATATATATTTTAATGAGTTTTAGTTCATTGAGTAATGTCTACAGTGAAGTTTCTGTATTCAGAACAGCATGTAGTGACACTGTTCTCATTACTCTCCCCAAAAAAAGAATAAAATCCCACTGAGTTTTCAAGAGATGGTGTAGTTTTACCAAGTTTTTTTATATATATATTTTTACTCTATAACTACATTATCTTAGAAAAACTATTATAAAAGCTATAATGACTTTAATCTATATGGACATGTTTAAACAATTTTCCCCAGATTTTATCTTGCTGAACTTGAGGAAATATTAAGTTGAAAAATAATTAATTCATGGCTGATACATTTTCTCAGTTTACTTGCTACTGGCACCAAAGTAAGTAAGCAATATTATTATTACAGTGGCAATTTTTTTACGGTGTGATTTGCACTTTAAAATTAATTACTTTGCTTATAAGGGCCTGTGAGTGATACTATTTATCTGCTTAGCCAAGGTGAACCAGTGAGAAACGAGTGAGAAAGAGAAAAAGCATGATGCAGTATTAACCTGGCTGATGTATAGGTTCAAAACATGTCCAACAAAACATACCCAGATGCAAATCTTTCAGCCTTAAAAACTGTACAATTCTTACATGCTGCATGGTTATGACTTCAAGTCAGGGAGGTGAGAGAGTTCGGAAACAGTCTGTTCCGTGACATGACTACATGGACTGACTGCCCATGAGCAAGTGACAACATGCTGTTGTTTATTTATTTATTTGTTTTACTGTGGAGAGATTGTGTTAGCCAGGTCAAGCATGAGAGGCAAGCATGTCTGTGGAACTGCAAGCACAAATAATCATCTTACAGAGGGAATAATACAGCGGTGAGCTCACTTCATCTCAGGGCCTCCCCTCCATGTCTCGCAGCACAGCTGTGGAGCTATGTGAGGTGATAGCTGCCCGCAACAGCAAAAGCCTCAAGATGTAAAGTTCATGGCAAGCTGTATTTTTTTGCAAGCTGTTCGCTTCTGCATAGGCACACATCTTAAGATTAAGGCTGAATAACAGAGTGAAATGCAGAGTAATTATATTAATGATGTCTTAACTGTTCGGTTTGGGTAGCTTTAATATAAAATTGATTCATGTGACACATGCATAGAGGTCACAGAAGTCAAATTTCCAGGAGTCACTAACGGGTACAAATTCTCTTTGCGTCTTTTGCGTGTGTGCATTTAGCCGTTATTTAATCATAAGTCCAGCCATAAAACCAATTACGCACAGACTGTGTATGAGCATGCAAGACAGTCTCTACACTGTATGCATGCCTAAATTTCCACTTATTTTCGCCCGTGTTGCATCCGTCTAGCGAGCCATACAATAAGAAACATGATTCAAATTAATGGAGCCCCTTCAGGTTATATTGGTCTAACGCAGGGAGACACATCACGACAGAGATCACGTCGCTGGCAAATGTGACCTGGCATGCCATAACAATGACTCAAGATAGGGCACAAAAGTGTCTTTTCTGCAATTACAGTTCTATGCCACAAACACAGACAGGGAGCTGAATGGCACAGATCTGTAGAGATAATTAACAACAGCACATACATGAAATTTATTTATTTAAATAAATATCACAACAATGAAAATCCTGCATGATTTCTAATTATAAATATGCAGCAATCTAACTATCATATCATGGCCATTTCATTTAAGCATTTAGACCTATCAATCAACTGGAAGAAATCCAAAGTAGCCCTATTGTATAACATGTGCATATGTTTTTATATTTGACATTTTCATTGTAATTTTGGTTGCATAGCCTATTTTTCATTCATTTGGATTACAGTTTAAGTTTTAGATTTATTTTAGTACAGGTTACACTATGACAACGGGAAATGTTGTCTAAAAATAACTTTTTTATTTTAATTGTAGCTTTCATTAGTTTTTATTACAATTTTAGGCTAGCTATATTTATTGTAGTTCATAAAGAGAATTGTTGCCATAAATAACACGTTTTGAAATAAATGTACTCACTGACTGTGTGGTGACCAATTGGCTTAATAAATTAATGGGCCTACTGATGTTTTACGTATGTTTTATAGCTCCACTGTGTTCATGGCGTTGGAGTCAAAATGGAGTCAACGCGGAGCATTGCTTCGAGCAAGGAAGCTTTATTTTGAAAGTAGAGACATGAGAAAAATATGTTTTATAATAAGTTTTATTTGAAAGTGAAACTACCTCCTTTGGAGACATATTCGAGAGATGGAAAACCTTGGGTGGGATTGATTACAGAAAGCTTGTGTGAGATATTTGTGAGCAAATATTCACTAAAACACCATAAAAATCTCTTAGTGAGTACCCAGAAAGCCTAAGCAACCTCCTAACAACCACCCAGAGCACCTTAGAAACGCCTTAGTGACCATCCACAACACCCACAGACCCTTTTCACAGCTATATGTAACTGTATAACCTATTTTATAAAATAGGCTAGCAAAAATATATTTAGAGTAAATTTTTTTCATTAGGCTAGTTGTTTTAATGTAATTTAATTTAATATAAAATATTTTTTTAATGTTGATTTTGCCTGTTGTTCAGTCAAAATATTCAATAATTATTTTTAATCAGTTATTTTGCCTTTGAACTTAAATAGCCACATAGCCAATAAATAGTTTTTAATGGACAATGTAGCCTAATTTCTGGCGCTTATCTCATTTTAGTTAGAGTATTGTGTGTTCTCAGTGTCAGTGTTATCAGCTCTTGAGGGTCTGGCAAGAAGCCACCGCACTGTTCGAGCACAGCCTCTCCTCCTCCGGTCAGACATGCGTATCCGTACGGAGAGCGGAAAATATGCTTGCAGCACTTAGGAAAAGTAGCCTACAACTCTCCGCCGCCCACTCTGCCAGCGCAGCTCTGAATGAATCGCGTGTCTCACATACAGCTCTCTTATTGGAGTGGTTCAGCTACTCGAGGATGAGAGTGAACGGTCGCGGTAGGCTACTTTGCAAACGAGCGGTGCCGGTAAACGCGACGCTTGTCTGAGGTTGTTTTTGCTGGAATCTCAGAGCGTCACCACCACAGCTTTATCTACATGTTGCGGCTTTCACATCAACACAGCATTTCTCTTTAAAAGGTAAATTGACTTATGTTTTATGCTGTCTGCAGTTAAATGTAAGTAGAGGATGCGCGTAAGTGCTATAGCCTATTAAGGGTTAAAAATGCATAGTAATATGTTTTCTTTTACAGTTTTCCTTAACACAAGTTAACCATCTTTGAGATGCAAGTTCAAGAGCAGTTATCAAATGTTCCACTCGTTTCTATTCAGAAACACTTATCTGTCTACACCAATCTATTGTTCGTTTATCTAATCATTTAGGAAATATATTCAAGTAAAATGCTGTTATAAGATGGTCACACATCCTGACAAAGCTGGCGTTCAGCTGGTTTACCTGGTCAGCAAAGGTCCCGGGGGTCAGGGTGCCCCACACTAATTAACAGCCAATCACAAAATTGTTATGATATTCAGTAGAGCTTCCTATATTTTTCTTTTCATCAATTTGTGCAGAATTTAAATCCTTCTGTTCACTTTCACTTTCGATTTGGCGATGGGGTACAGTGCTGTGTAAAGGGAGAGCATCTTACAAGATCTTACAAGATATTTGTCCATTAGCTCAGCCTCTCTTGATGCATGTTGGTGCATAGTCTTGTTAGTCTCAGTGGTGTAGTGCAGGGTATGCGCAGGTGTGTACGGCGTATAGGCTACCAACTTTTTTATCGGTTGGCTTTACATACCCACTTCTAAATTCCTTGGTGTCCTGCATTAGCCAAATCATGACAGTCAACTACAAGATTACCTAATCAAATCACATGTGACGTGAATAAATGCAAATATTGCATAAACACCCGGTGAAGATAGCGATGCGATCAGGATGCGCCGGCTTCCCTTTAAATATGATTGATGATTGCGCCTGCGCCCGCTTTGTTGCAAGAGTGACATAGATACTGCCTCTTCAACTACAACTTGGAATGAAGACGTCAGGCCAAAGTGAGCACTCTTTCATAACACAGCCAATGCTCGAAATGTGCCAGACAATCCGGTACACATTACTTGCACTTTTATAGTTTAATCTTTAGCGCTTTAGAGTCAGAACGTCAGTATCAGGGTAATTAGAAATGGCACTATAAAAATTAGACTAGGGGACACTGATAGGCAAAGGCACCATGAACTACCTCTCATCTCGACAAATCATGTAAATGCAAGCAGAGTCTGTCTAACCCATGAGAATATGTCACCAAAGGCACGCAAGTGGTAAAATAACTATAATCAGGACATTATAAAGTGAAAAGAAGCAAGTTTTTGCGATCAGATGTTTTTTAATCCTGTAAAATATGATTTATTTATTGAAAATTTTGCACATTTATTGTGGGCAATGGTGTTACTTTGGTTTGAGAAGTAGTTCAAAATGTGTGTGAATAAAATTTAAGTAATGTAAGACTTAATTTCCACTGTTTAACTTTTTTTTTATTTCAAACTAACTACTGTACCTGGAAATGCATAAACAACCACCATTACTTAATGAACAAATTAACTGGACAACTGGAACAACTTACTCTCTGTTCAGATTTTGATCGATATTTATAGTACTACAACATGACTGTACATGTGGTATTGGCTTTATAAGACAGTTTTATATAGTATACTGAATCCTATTTATCAGGTAAAATTGACTTATTGGTTTGTATGTTTCTTCTCCACCAAAGAAAATAGTTAGATCAAGCTTTGGCATCACCAAGCAGCTCGCAGTCTAAAAAAATGGGCTGGAAAAGTGCATATGAGTGGACCTCCCCCACTCAACACTTTCTTCAGTCACTCTTGGCTAACTCCACTCCAGGTTTTCCATTTCCTCACTGTGTTTTCCCCATTCTGAGTGACTGTAGAGTGAGCTAAAACATTGGTGCTCTGACTGGTGCTCTGCTGTAACTGTAAATATCAGCTCATTCGGAAAATAGCATTAACAATGAAATTTAAGCAACTGTTATATAATTTCTGATCAGCCAGTGTTGTATCATTCATAAAAATTCACCTCACTTTTTCTTTCCTTACAGGATACGGGAGAGCAGGAACAAAATACCTCACTGGGAACATGGGCCAATCTGGGACTTCATCCTATTTTTCTCTCACGCTAAAACTCAGCATCTTCCTCATAATTTTCTGCTCAGAATTCACGCCGACCACCGCAGGCAGCTCAAAATCAAGCTTAGATGTAGATACTTCTCCAAACAAGACCTCTTCACATGAGACATGTGGTGGGAGTTTTGAGTGCAAAGAGGGAGTGATCTTTCCAATTTGGACGCCGGAGAACCCTTCCTTTGGGGATAAGCTGGCCAGAGCCACTGTGTACTTTGTCGGTTTGTTCTACATGTTCCTTGGGGTATCCATTATTGCAGACCGCTTTATGGCTTCCATTGAGGTCATCACATCCCAGGAAAAAGAGATCACTATCAAGAAGCCTAATGGGGAAACCACAACCACTACTGTTCGTATTTGGAATGAAACTGTCTCAAATCTTACCCTCATGGCTCTGGGTTCCTCAGCCCCAGAGATTCTGCTCTCCGTGGTTGAAGTGTGTGGGCACAACTTTAACGCAGGTGAGCTGGGCCCCAACACCATTGTTGGAAGCGCAGCTTTTAATATGTTTGTCATCATCGGTCTCTGTGTATCAGTGATACCACAAGGAGAGCATCGGAAGGTCAAGCACCTGCGCGTGTTCTTTGTCACTGCCACTTGGAGTATATTTGCATATACGTGGCTTTACTTGATCTTGGCTGTGATTTCCCCAGGTATCGTGGAAGTCTGGGAAGGACTCCTTACTCTCTTCTTCTTTCCGATATGCGTCCTATTTGCTTGGGTTGCAGACCGCAGACTTTTATTCTACAAGTACGTGTACAAACGTTACAGAGTCGGAAAACAAAGGGGAATGATAATTGAGACTGAAGGTGAGCCGGAGCACCAGTCAAAGGCAGATATCGAAATGGACGGCGGGATGCTTAACTCACACGGCGAGGAATTCTTGGATGGCACGGTGAATACTGAAGATAAAGACATGAATGAGGATGAGGCCAGAAGAGAAATGGCCAGGATTTTAAAGGAACTGAAACAGAAACATCCAGAAAAAGAGATGGAGCAGCTGGTTGAGCTCGCCAACTACCATGTCCTCAGCCAGCAACAGAAGAGTCGTGCGTTCTATCGCTGCCAGGCCACTAGACTTATGACTGGTGCTGGTAACATACTAAAAAAGCATGCCGCGGACCAAGCCAGAAAAGCACTAGGCAACCATGAACTTCGATCCGAAGTATCTGATAATGATATTTCCTCCAAGATCTTCTTTGATCCCGGCACATATCAGTGTCTCGAGAATTGCGGGACTGTGGCTTTGAATGTGGTACGACGCGGCGGTGACTTAACTAGCACTGTGTCAGTGGAGTACCGCACTGAGGACGGCACTGCCAATGCAGGCTCTGATTACCAGTTCAGCGAGGGTGTTATAGTCTTCAAACCAGGTGAGACAGAAAAGGAGATAAGAGTGGACATCATCGACGATGACATTTTTGAAGAAGATGAGCACTTCCTGGTTCATCTTAGCAACGTCAAGGTCATTTGTGAAGGAACTGACAATGGGAACCCATGTGCCAATCATGTGGACACACTAGCTAGCCTTGGCCTTCCTTCAACAGCTATTGTGACTATCTTTGACGATGACCATGCTGGCATCTTCACATTTGAGGAACCAGTGCTTCATGTCAGTGAAAGCATTGGCATGATGGAAGTGAAGGTGGCACGTACCTCTGGAGCCCGTGGAGTTGTGGTAATCCCTTATAAAACCACTGAAGGCACAGCAAAAGGGGGAGGAGAGGACTTTGAAGACACCCATGGAGCTTTGGAGTTCCAGAATGATGAGATTTCGTAAGTGTACTTTTTTTTTTTTTAACTATTCAGCCAGAATGGGTTGCGTTGTGGTAAAAATTACGAGCTATAAGCAATGGCAGATTATTAATTCACAATTCAGAAGACAATCTTGTATAGTAGAAAACCAATAAGGATGGCCTGCTTGCCTGGTGCCAGTGTGAGAGTTTTGGGCCAGTTACTTATTATATTAGAGCAAGCTTTTTTTAATGGTGTGAATTCCATTTATTGCATGTGAACCTAAACAGTTTATTTTCTGTGATATGGTTGTAAATTCTGCCCGACAGTTGTCATCTATGCTATTGATCATTTTTTGCTGCCTTGGAGTTTCCTTTAAATTGATAACTTTAGAATGTACATATGATATTACAAATGAATGACATTTGATACTGTAAATGTTAGAAAATAAATAATGATATTAATAATGTTTAATGTTATTGCTAAAATTGTTCAATACATCTTAAATAATTTGAAAATATTTTTTAAATTACATCTAAATGTATACAAATTAATTATATATACATATAAAATGTGTGATACAAGTAGAAATCTGAACCACTGGCCTGACCAGGCATGCAAAATCTTTACTGTTGAGCTCTCCTAACTGTTTAATCAAAAATGACAAATTAATTTAGTCTTTAAGTCAGCCAATTAATTTTATCTCTTCAATCTTTGTCTTTATTTCCTGTACAATGTGTTTTACCCCATTGATGTGTCTGTTTGTTGTAAGCTTATTTTTTTCGGACTCATTTTCCTTTGCAGCTCTCCTGTTGCTTTCTTTTCACTCTTTCATTTCACCCACTAGCTTTGCTCACATTTATATTTCTGTTTTGCACAGTTTATTTCAGAATCTGGTCTAGATTTTCCAGTCCTCCTTAACTCGTGGCTTTTACCAGACATTTTTGCGCTCATCTGAAAAATTGTGATTTAAGGAAGTGTAGTTATATGGTCACAGTCACTTTATATCATTTTGTAATTAATACGTCATTGCAGTAGCATGCATTTTCACCTCAGATTTAAAGCGGCGTGCAAAACCACTTAGCTGGATCAAAATAGAGTAAGAGATACATTTATTGGTTGAGGTGATTAAGTTCACAAATACAGACCTTTGACACACAATAAAGGCTTTGATAAATGTGGTCCTTGAATCTGAACCGAATGAAAAAGCATCTGGTTTGGAGTGAATGAGCTAAGTAGAAGCTTTCCACAAGTCAGATCTGCGTAATCTGTGTAAAGACATGTCTCAGACTTCCAGAAGTGCTCATTTTGAAGACTAATTACATTTCCATAACCGTTGCAATGCTCGGCTTGAGCTTGAGCTCCAGCGCTAGGACTTCTGGCAGGGAACAGGCTCTCCTCACCCATCTCCTCTTCTGGCACTCTGCCTCAGATCATTTATTGGTATGATCACATACTTGACAAGGTGGCCTGAACCCCAGATATTTTCCATGACAGGGAGGATATAATGATAACAGATTTACACAGTCGTAGATAAACAGCTCTGAATTCGCTCCAAGATCTTGAAATGGAAAAGCTCTCTTGCTTGTGCTTATTTTAAGCTGATTAATGGGAAGACATGCACAAATGTAAACAGAGGTAAACGCATTGCTTTGAAGTAAGCAACCTACACCATGCTGATTTGGCTATGCCTACAGATGAAGCTCCATATATGGACAGGTCTCGACTCAGGACCCGGATCCTATTTGGAGACAACTGTTGGTGGAGGATGTTTTATATGGTGCTACTTCAAATCAGTGTCCTATGCTTGTTATTCAGATTGAATCAACAGATTGGATCCCTGTTATTGATGTATTAGCATTGAGAGTTTCATTCTGATGGAGGGCTGTCAAAGACAGGGGCAAACCGCCTGTGTCTTCTTAGGGTTTTGTCATGCTGATTAATGAATATAATGTTTTTAATGAGCAAGTTTTAAATCTCAATCTTGCTATAGTCCTCATTTATTTGGACATTTTGCTGAATACACAGTATAACAAGAAATTTAGACATTGGAAAAAATAGGGAAGAAACAAACAAAGAACACTGAAACAGTATGTAAGATGTTTATATTGGCTTACCTCACGTAAGACTGGACCTCACATAAACACTGTCCATGGAGGGGACAAAGTCTCTAGAGGGGTGGGAATTTCCATTAATAGTAGCTGGAAAATTCCATATAGTAGGGACTTCACAATTGATTCGGCCTTTCATTAAAATGCTTACAGCACCCTTAGTCTAATTCATCTTACTATCAAATGTTTAGTAAGGGTCTTCAGGGTCTTTGTTATAAGGACACACTATGTCCACGTGCCAGAGTTCTTGCCTCTGCCCATGGCTGATTAGATGACTCGTTCAGTGGTCAAGTGACACTAACAGTGAACCTTGGGCAGTGTATCTCTACATGAGCACTCTGAAACAAAGACTTGTTCAGCTGATGAGTTAAGGTTGAAGGGAGTTTTTGTTTAACAATGTTCAATTAACTTTGAAAACAATTGATGTGACATGATAACCCTTATTCGGAATTTGTGCTCTGTACATCCAGTTGGCCAAAAAATATTCACGTTGTGAAAATGGATTAGATAAATACTTGGTTTACAAATTCAAATTGATTGCATGTCATGTGCAATTGTGTTGCATTAGCTCCTTTTAGTTTCAATAAATTAACAAGCAGCAAAAATCGTTTTTTGAGACTTGGTTTCTCTGTTTTTATTGGTCAAGAACTATGTCCTGATTCTGCTGGAGAAGGAAAGATGCTCCCGGGTTTTTCGTTATGTTTTTGGAGCGTGTTTTTTCCCCCTAGTTGAGGAGGAGAGGGCCTTCTGTCGCCACAGTCTTCTGCCAGCTCAGAGCTGCCCAGACAAACAGGCTGTCAGTTGATTTCATGTGACTCGTTGCACAAGGCAAAGATAGAGTCAGCAGCAGTGCACCATTAAATCACTGCTCCCATCTCTGCTGGGAATATTAATTACATTAGGTAGCCCCTCTTGGCCAGTTATTATCTTATGATCATCTATGACTAATTTAGATTATTTCCAGAGGTTTCTGTGCATGCTTAATGCTCATGGCTTTGTGTTGTATGTGTGTTTTCCTAATTTTATTAAGAGAACAGCCTTTTTCTGAAACCACTTGATGATAGTCTTACAATGAAGCCTGTTAAGTCTATGGCTACTGGCGAAGTACAGAGGTCAGGTTATGTAGCTTTACATAACACGATTGTGCATGGCATTAATGCATTAATTCTTTAGGACACCATATTGGCACGAATGTTCTTCTTCTTAAGGCAGGTCATAAAAATTTGATTAAATATGGAAAATGTGCTTTATTTGGGGGGGTTGGTGACATGAATCAGCAGTTGGCTCACAGAGAAACAGTCACCATCAGAATAACCCTCGGCGTCCCTTGAAGGCGAGTTTGTTCTTAAAGAATCTGAGTGAATCTCTTAGCATTACTTCTGCCTGCTTAGTTTAGTTTATTCATTCATGATGAAAACTGTACACACTGAGTGATAGAGATTGTTTAGAGGAAAGGACAGAGAAAGTACTGTGTGTCTGTTTACAAAGCATCACTCAAAATTAGTTTTTTTTAAACCACTTTACATTCCTATTGTATTCTTTAAAAAGGTCTATGCTAAAAAAAGTATTTAAGAATATACTTACAAATTTTGACAATAATCTTCATATTTTTGTATTTGCTTAAAGGAAATGCAGGATTTTATTGTTTGATCTAATTTATTTATTTGTTTTTAACAACATTTACTTAGAATTCATTACAAAAATATGCACTCAGCATATAAACCTTGGAAATGACAGAAGATGGATAGCAGCCACGCCACAGTATATCACTTTATCACAATATTCCCTTTCACATAACAGATCTGGTGCTTAAAATTAGAGCTGTGGAAAATCTCTGCAGAATTTCTCACTCAGAAATGGAAGAGAATGTAAACAGTTATCAGCCCGCATTCATGTTGTAAAAGTTTTGGGACTGAAAACGATTTTCCTGACAGGTTATGGTTCAATTATTGTAAGTCATACCAGCTTTCAACAAGAAAAATGAATGCAAGAAGTTCCACTCATGCTTTTAACCTGCTCTCCCTCTCTCTCTTTCTTCCGTCTCTTTTTCCTCTTACTGTAAGGTTCTCCTCTCGTTGCCCCATGCTTATTTTGAAGACTTGCATAAACTCCATGATGTATTTTCCATGACCTCAGCCCAACGGCAACACAAGGGCAGGCCGGAAGATGGGAAATATCCTCCTAGAAACCGTGGAAAAATAAAACGCAATGACAGACAGAGATGTTTTCTTGCATGTTTTACTGTAGAGAGGAGAACCTGTCTAAAATTAAACGTATGTGGAAGGAGTAACATTTATTGCATTGCGAGCAGAGGCCGGGATCCGCTCTCTGGCTCTGAGATGCGTCCTGGAAGCTTCACACAGCAAATCAAACTTCACCCACACAGTGTTGGGGAGTAACTTACTAAAAGTAGCGATGCTAATGTAGCGAACTACGTTTTCATTAGCGTGACAGTAGCTCAGCTGTTTTCCAATCACTGTAGCTTTGCCAGTAACAAGCTCTTTTTTGCAGTGAGAGTTGTAGTTTTATGAAATGCTACAATGTTGGGTTTTATGTCACATTGTATTGGTTCATAGCTTAAGTGAACTGAGGCAAATCCTCACTCCTGTCCTTCCTCTCATGCAGCCTCTTTTTAGTGATTTCATTTGTCCTTTTGTAGCTTATTTCAGATAGTTTAAGATTTCTTTGCTTCTGTTTTTAATTTTGTTTCACATTTTTATTCAGCACAAATGCAGTTCATTCACTCAAATTAATTGTAAAGGCTTCACTGATTCAAGTCGCTGCCAAAGTTACAGTATGTCATTATCATTAAAATTTCAGATTAATGTTTTTTACTGCTGCAGTTCCTCATTGGTTTCTTCTCATTTTTAAATTTTTTTTCATATATATATATATATATATATAAATAAAATAAATATATATAAAGAAAAATATATTTTTTG
>JAUMHQ010000066.1:8895922-8916711 GCA_032361165.1 Enteromius paludinosus
TATATATTCATATGTATATTCAAAAAAGGTTTTGATCCACTTTAAATGCTGATTACTGTATATATATATATAAATATATTTAAAAAAATGTGCAGTTGTTTTCATTGTTATTTTATGATGTATATGATACAATTTTAGTGTTATTTGTGATTTTTCAAGAATATATTTCATATTATACTGTCTTTTTTGTTAAGTTTAGCTGTGATTTTTAAGAGCAGCTCTGTCTTTAACAGTGAAAACAGCAACCAAAAGACATTTGTGTGTTTCTTATTGGTTTGTTTTTTTTACCCAGAATCCTTCTGCCATCAGTCAAGTTCACTATGAGCATAACCAAACACAAGCCATGCCATTCTCATCTCTAAAATGTCAAGGCCTTTTGCTTTCACCCTCCGTCCGCACAGTTTTTGAAGTGTCTTTCGTCATGTAGCACAGCATATTAATAAGGAACGTGTGGGCACAAAGCTCTGTGAGCACACACACACATATGCAGTCAGGCACATATACAGGCACTCATTCTGACAGGCTTGACTGAAGCTGACAGAGCTTGTTAGTGCAGCCTGAGTCAAGAGGACAGAGAAAGAGAGAGGGAGGACGATCATAATCTAAATTCCTGGGGAATATTTCTCATAATTATACATTAGGTGTTTTCTAGAAGGATGACTTAACTCTGTAGCTTTCCAGTTGTGAACCAAAATGAACTAACTGTTGTGATGACGCTGTTGGCTACAATGTAAAAGAATCATTGAACTTTT
Source organism: Enteromius paludinosus (assembly GCA_032361165.1). Classification (NCBI taxonomy): domain Eukaryota; kingdom Metazoa; phylum Chordata; class Actinopteri; order Cypriniformes; family Cyprinidae; genus Enteromius; species Enteromius paludinosus. The sequence goes on from JAUMHQ010000066.1 coordinate 8,896,675, forward strand.
TTCTCTTTAAAGACTTTGCTCTCACACCTGAATTCTTGCACACAATTCATGAATATTTTATACATATATATATATATATATATATATATATATGAATATTATACATTAAAAAATGATGTACAATATTGTATTTTAGGACTGTAAATAATCAAATAATTGTAAACTAATAAATAATTTTCTGCAAGTATAGTTTTTAGAAAAATATATATTTATTTTATGAACTTAAATATAGAAATATGAATTAAAAAGTCAATGTAATATAAAAAAATAAATCATAACCTATTATTAAATATTACATGATGAACATAATTTATGAATAAATATGGATTTTAAAAATATGTATTTTCAAAAATCAATGAAAGTAATTTATAATATATTATATTATAATATATCATAATGTAATATTTGTTTTTTTTTACCAAAGCCTGTATAAATGTTGACACAGCGTTTGGTCATGGATCTCATAATGCCCTTTAAATTCACAGTATAGCACCGCCTCTTATTGTTCCAACTTTTATTGTTCAGTTACCTTACATGAACCTGGCAAGGGTTTTTTTTCTTTCTTGAAATAATTCTTTTAATTTCTGACTGTTCTGATATAAGCTGTTTTAAATAGTCTGATATTTGGTAAAACACAGATGTTACTGGACTCATTTATAAGATTTGATTGTTGTCAGCCGTTCTGTGTAACTGTGAGATGCTTTTCACACACTGATGTTCCCTGGTGTAAGAGGACAGCCCGCCTCTTCACAGGAAACAGACAACCAATCCATAATTCAGATCTCCTCTCCTCTTTTTTTTTTTCTCCGAAGGGGAAGATGATGATGATGAGTGTGGGGAAGAAAAGATGCCATCTTGCTTTGACTACGTCATGCACTTCCTGACTGTGTTCTGGAAGGTTCTGTTTGCGTTCGTGCCTCCCACTGATTACTGGAATGGCTGGGCGTGTTTCATCGTGTCAATCATCATGATTGGCGTCCTCACTGCTTTCATTGGAGACTTGGCATCCCATTTTGGATGCACTATTGGCCTGAAAGACTCTGTAACTGCGGTTGTGTTTGTGGCGTTGGGAACATCTGTGCCAGGTATAAGTCACATTTAACCCTCAAATAAAATTATAAATATATGTCAGCATATTAGAATATTTTTTGAAGGATCATGTGGCACTGAAGACTGAAGTAATGATGCTGAAGATTTAACTATGCTATTATACAAAAAAAACAAAACACATTTTAAGATATATCAATATAATAAACCAATTTTTTCTTGATTTTTATTAAATAAATGCAGCCTTTGTGAGATTTCTTTCAAATACATTTAAAAATAGTTCCGACCCCAAACATGGTAATGATATAATGAATATTTTAAAAATACAGCTTACAATTGTTTAAATATTATAATAAAAAAAAAAAATCTGCAAATCACAATACAACCGCTTAATGATCCTAAAAATGTTGTGGAATTTTGGACAGAATACGAGCTGAACATATTTTTACAGATTTCATACAGTGATTCATATAAGAGTCATCCATGTATTATACCTATTTTTGGAGCCTGACAATATTTCTTGCTTTCCATCTTTCTCTCACCACCCCTTCAAAATCAGACACGTTTGCTAGCAAAGTGGCAGCCATCCAGGATCAGTACGCTGATGCCTCCATCGGTAATGTGACGGGCAGTAATGCTGTGAACGTCTTTCTGGGCATCGGATTGGCCTGGTCCATCGCTGCCATATTTCACCAGTCAAAAGGCCAGTACTTCCGCGTGGACCCCGGCACGCTGGCGTTCTCCGTCACCCTCTTCACCATCTTTGCCTTCATCTGTGTGGCCGTCCTCATGTACCGCCGCCGGCCCGAGATCGGAGGGGAACTGGGTGGCCCACAGAATCCCAAAATCCTCACCTCAACACTGTTTTTCAGTCTCTGGCTGATGTACATCATCTTATCCTCCATGGAGGCCTATTGCATCATCAAGGGTTTCTAAATAAGGCAGAAAATGGAGCCGCAGACAGATGTCGGCGTTAAAATCCAAGGACTGACGGGGGAAAGTGTTCAAAAAAACAGCCATTATGTTTGATGTGCGTGAATACACGGTTTTCTGCTGTGGAGCTAAAGCCTTTTTTTATCATTTTACCACATTTTTTTGTAAAGCTGTAAAGATTTCAGGAAAAAGATTGTAAGGAAATGTTATTGATTTGGCTGACTAATACAAAGCTTGAGTCTGAAATCTGTAATATGACAAAACAGCAGATTCAATTTGATTCAAATGGCATTTGAAACCTTTTGTTGCTCTTTTCACATTATACTTTAAAGATCTCTTTCATTTTAAATCTCATTTATATACTTGAAACATTTTGCAGGAGAGGAATTTTTAAGAAGCAGAAATAGTAGCGTAAATGAAACAAAATCTGTGGTTAAAGGGGAAAATAGTGCAGTTTTGAACCTATACACAGGTGTTTTTAAACAGCATCACCAGACCTTTTGAGATTTTAGGCGTTTAAAGTGTAGATTTGTTAGCATTTTAAGCTTATATTTGGGATTTACCCAGTATTCAGTGTTATCAAGTAACCTAAGCTTAAGGAAAAACACTGCCACCCTCCAGCCTGGTTCCACAGGATACTGACTCTTAGCTCAACTCCACAGACATCCTATAGAAGCCACTTTCTGAGGATACTCAAAAGTAAAATCAAGTGTATGTGTTTTGTGTGTTTGTCCATACTTGTGTCAATTATTTGAATGGCCTCTGAGGTTTCCATACGTTTCTAGTTCAGGTACCAGTAGTTTTAGTACATCCAAACAAAAAGATTTCTGCGAAAATGTTTTGACATTGTACAAAAGCAAGTTCAGAATCCATTGCTTTTATTCTTTTATTACTACGAAACGAGGAATGCATGTTATCTCTCCAATGTTTTTGCGATTTCTTCCCTTTATGAAGAAAAGACTGTATTTTTGAAGATTTCACAAAGAACAACACACGTGTATGACAGAAAAATAACTGAAACTAATTTTATTGTATATAGTGTTCAGTCTTCTGATCGAAAATTCAGGATGTTTCACTGTTTTTACCCATTTGAGGACACGAGCACACTGGTAGAAGTTTCCCCCCCCCCTTAATTTTCACAAACTGTTGGTGAGGACATAATGTGCACACACGGGTGATGGCACTGTGTATCTACTCCAGCACGAGTCACTCGACCCGAAGCCTCATTTACAGTACATTTTACACATACATTGAAGTAGTTTTCCCTCGCTTGTGCGAGAGCTCAGTACATGTAAGTTTCATTTTGATTAATGTTACCTGTATGATAATACAATCTTTTTATTTATAACCTTGCTTCAGCAATTGAGTTTCTTTTGAGTCTCTTTTTGTGTGTGTGCATGTGGCACACTGAACGAAAGGGTAATGTGAAATATATCATTGCCACGTGCGGTCCCCATTTACCCGCCACAACAAAATACACGTTTAGAATTGTTTACTGCTGATAATTTGGCGCCCCCTTGTGTCAGAATAATGGACACTGCATATCAATCTATTTCAGAATAATGCTAAATATTTCCATGAGTTTTTCTTGCCATTTCTAAAGAAGGAACAAGGATTAAATATATGAATAAACACGTTTTGAGACTTTTAAAACATTTAGCAGAATAGAAATGAGTATAGCTAACCCAAGTTATATACAGTCGTTGTTTTTTTGTAGTTGTTTGACATTCCTTTCAAATTCGTATTTTACATTAAAGAAAATTAAAACTTTACAATTGTACTGTTATTGTTAAAACACAATAGTTAAATAAATAAGAATATACATATATACATATATATATATATATATAATAGAAATGTGAAATATGCATTACTTTTACATACTACTGTATATTACTGACACTAAACTGAAATAAAAATTAATTAAAATGACAAAAGCGCATAAATGACTAAAAATAAAAGCTATAAATAATAGGCGTACATAGTCTATAAATGTTTTTAAGTTGATATCAACAAATCAGCTATATTAGTAATGTATTTACTTCTATTTTTGCTAATTGAAATACAGTTTTTCTTGAACCATGCATAACAGGCAACTGTTATGCGAGGTGAAATCATCAGCATTGTTTATTATTTCTGCACAGGTCGTATTCTTTTTGGAAAAGGGAAAGCAGAAAACATGCTGGGACTGCTGAAAGTCAAAAATGAACCCTAAGCCCAAATACTGCCTAAGTTCACATGAAACAGTTTGGTTTCTTCATAGACCTTTATTTCATCATGATAATATTTTATTTACGATACACTTTCAGGAACACAACAGAAGTTTTTGAGGCAAACAGTACAGTGTCAGGGATATGTAACTCTTTTGGCTCAGTTTGGAAAACAATATCCAGCAGTTAATATAATCCTGGTCGCTTTGTGTGGAGCAGAAGGACTTGTATTTTCAATAAGGAGGTGACGTCATGAGAGGCCTTTCGTTAGCAAGACTGTTCGATTCGAGAGCATCCACTTAAAACATGCTGCCGTATTAAGATTGCACTGCTAGTGACAGCCAAGTTCAAGTCCCAAATCTTCAGAAACATTTCATCCAATCACAAATTTGCATATCCACGTCTTAGATCTCAAGATTCTCGTGTCTCTTTGATTTTTCAATCTTTTTGAATATCAGCCACCAGCTGTTACCCAAAGGTGATATATATGCAATCATGCCTTTATACATTTGTCTGATGTGGTGACATTGGTGACATGAAGCGTCCTGTTCATCCCTGATTGATTTCTTCAGCCGTTTGATATTTTCAATTGGCATGTCAGCTCTTGAGCCAAAGGTTAGTTGACTTGTATCCATTTGCAAGTGGTAGGGAAACCAATATGCTTTAATTGCATAATAAAAAAATAAAACTGACCATGATCAGAGCAATAATTCGAATTTCAGATGGTTTGCATAAAAAACTGGCTCAGATCCTTATAGTGTGTAGAATATTCACCTGATCCAGAGAATGATTGCATCACAACGACCCACAAACATACACATACCCATTTCAAATCAAAGGTTTTGTTCATTATATTCGCACATACTGTATATTCATGTGTATTTTGTTTTTTACGTGTGTGTGTGTGTGTAAGCAAATGTGTGTAGAAGACACACGGGAAATGCAACAGTTTTCGTTCTGTTTAACACCGATACATCTCATGAGCCCAACGAAGTTATCTGCAAACTACAAGACATTCAAAACAGCTCCATACAGCATGAAGTCCCACAGAACCTGTTTAATTAAAGCGCCAAGTGCTGATTAATGTTTTGTTGAGTCCTCCAGGCCACCAGGGGGCGCTCATACAGACGACTCCCTTGCCGTTTTGGAGCGAAGAGCTTTTGTGCGGCTCAGGAATGGATAAGTCGTGCAGATGCAACCTGACGCCACTGTTAGGCCCAGACTGACCCATGCGCAGAAGATGGACCATCCGTACCCGTGGTCTACGTCACTGGGCAGACCGTAGATGAAAGGAGGGTTTCTGGATAGGTCGTATGAGACACTGGCTGCGTAGGTGCACAGTGAGATTGTGCAAAAGATTCCTGCGGGAAAGAGGAAGGTTTGAGGTGACTGCATGAACACATGGCAATCAACAAAAAACAAAGCATCTCTTGGTATGCACCTCATGTGTTCTGATCAAAGACACAGCATTAATGTTGCAACACAAAGTAGCTGTTTTTTCCCTGAATGATTCAGTATTTTGTACATTAGTGCAAAGAATAAGTATAAAACTCTTTTTTTGCAAACAGTATAGAGTGCTTCTTTAACAGAAGGCTGCATCCTTTTGGCTTACCTTACATAACGACATTGAACGAGCTAAGTGCAGATTAAATTTCATACACATTCTTCAAATGAAGGATGTGAAACAAAGACTGCTGTCTACTAAAAACCCTTAAGATTAAGATGTCCTTTGATGGGGTTTGATGACATCGAGATATGCAGCCTTACTAGGTCCCAGAATTCTGATTGAAAGGCACCCATACTATGGAAGAAGGCAGATGAAGTGAGTCGTTTGAATTTGTGTAATTAATCTGTTTAATGAATGATTGAATGACTTATTCATAAAGGGAGCTGTGTCTGAATATGAATAGCCTATATGTCCGTATAGGCAAAAAACAGTATGCTTCTAAAGAAACCCTATATTATCCTATGAGGCCACAGGAAAGAAGTTGTTGATGCCAGCGATAAATAAAAAATGTAACAACATGATAAATGCAGTATGTCCAGATTTCATTCTAGATATGTATTTGATAATAGGAGAGCCCTGAACAAAATTTTAAGAATACATTTTCAAAATAGCATACTTTTCCCATCAGCTGGTTCAAAGGCACAACACTTCTGTATGCTGCATCTAAGAGTCATGTGCACTCTGATGTCAACAAACCCAACAGGAATGAGAAGCACAAGGCCGAAAGAGTGAAGGAGACACGCTGAATTAAAATGCACTTTCAGAATTACAGCCGTTACTGTGTAAACACAGCAGCAGTGCCACTTTCTGACGTTTGATGTACAGTATCATAACTTCACGCAAAGAGAGTCAGGCAGAACAGCCTATAGTAATGTTTGGACCGAACATTTAGATTGGACGAAGTTTTGGGGCATTTCACAGATACATGCAACACATTTAGACCAATTAACCTAATGAGTGCTATGGAGATATGAACAGACTTTCAAGCAGTGTAAATGTTTTCCAAATCACCTACCCTGCCTTTAAACAGCCAATCAGAATTTTGTATCATTGCAGCACTGAATAGGTAAGCCTTAATAGGCACTAATGGGAATATAGGCCTTATAAATAAATGAATCAAGCAATTAAACAAATTGCTGTTTCCCCCATGCTGTTACCGTTACTGACAATAAAATGCGGCATTGCTATCATTTATTATAATATTATTGGAATCGTTTTTTTTATGTCCATCTGAGCAGATGCGCAGTGTACAGTAGCTGTAAATCACATTCTTTGTTGTATTTTCCAGTCAAAATGAGTTCCTTCTGAATTCTTCAGCTTTTAAGAACTGCCGGTTTCTCATTGGTTGGCGCTCACCTATGTATTATGGTCCCTGTCAGAACCATTGAGTATGTTTCTCAGCGGCTCTGGTCCCTGTTTAGATTTCAGCAAATCAATTTGAGCGAATGCAGACAAGTAATTAATATTCATTAACCCATCAGCTCATTAATCCTTGGTGCATAAAAAAATATAAAAATAAAAATTAGTAGACTTCGTAGTAGTTTTGTAAACTTATCAATTTCCCCCTTATCAATTTCTTTTTTATAGATACGCTAAAAGACAAACAATATCATAAGCACCATTCTGTATAGTGTCCATTTCATTACTTTAATATTGTGGGCATCCAAGTTATTTGACTTTTTTTTTTTTTAAGTAACACAATAGTTACAAGTATTAGTACTTAGTTAATTTATAGTGATGTTACTAGTTACTATAATTAATTATTTTAACGTGCACAAAACTGTTCATAGGCTGTTAATAGGCTATTTATTTTCAAACATTTTTTTAAACATGCCCTAGATATTGTTTGAAAAATGTATTATTCAGTCACACTTTAAAATAAAAATAAAAAGGTTATTCTAAACCATTTATTAATCTTAGTTAATATGACTATTTATTTAAAAAATATTAAAATCAAAATTTGTAACTGTATACAAATATAAAAATACTCAAATATTATTCTTGTGCACTTTAATCTGTTTGAAAAAATGTTTTTACTTTACATTATACATTTTAGTGTTTTTCTTTATTGCACTTAAATATTATTTTGTTATAAAACTGTTATATTATGTTTAATTTAACAGTTTTAGTTTTTTAATGAATTGGTTGAAAGAATTATTCACCTACAAACCTGCTAGCGTAATAACATAACCTGCAAAAACATTCACTGAAAAATTTCCACTATAATAAATATCATTTATATGTGAGATTTACTGGCAATTTGAGTGAAATGATATATGTGTGTGTATATATATATATATATATATATATATATATATATATAAGCAAGGCAAGAAATAAAAGACAGAAGGAGATAAACGGATAAATAGACAAGACGTGGGAGAATGTACAAGGTAGACAACAACTTGGAAAGGAAAGAGAACCACCTACGAGAAAGTGTGTGCTACTGGGCGAAACGAGTAACAAGTAGCTGAGCAAAAACGAAGAGAAAGTTAGATAATAAAAGCGAATAAGCAGAACTGTGTACCTGCCATAAGGAAGAGGAGTCCAGACACATGCTGGGTGAGGCTCTCCTCCCAGAAAAATCCCACGGCGGCCACAATGCTTCCACACAGCATCACGGCAGCAGCCATGCCCAAGAACCCCGCCGTGATGCGCCGCAGATCTGAACACCGTAGAAAAACACACTGTTTCCATGACTACCGCCCACTTCGCCAACAACACTATGCAGCTATGGGTAACACCTTATCTTTAGGAACTTTCACTGAGCTCAATAATCACCATGCATAAAGAAGTTTGGGAGCTGCTGATTGCAAATATTGATTCAGTACGTTTAACTTATCACATTATCAAATCTGATTGGGATACATGCACAGAGGAAGAAAAGCTTAATTAGGAGGCATTTTAACGAGGGCTGTAATTAAGGCTTGCAGTGTCCCTCAAGACTTGCTAAGTTACAACATCATAAGAGCTAATAAGATTCCTTCCAACAAAAAAAATGACATTTGACCAAGGTTGTGTACACAAAATAGCACCGTGGGGCACATAATCATCTCATGGAGATGCAGGAAAAGGTTATGATTACATATTCATGACAAGACATGCAATAACCGCATTAGCACAAAACACATGAGCTGTAGAATAGTAGAATAGATAATAAAAACTAAAGATCTTAAAAGGCAAAGAAATCAAAATGCGCAACTTTAGTAGCCTTTAGTAACAACACACTTTTATTCGCTCTGTGCCGTTGCTAGTTAAATGGCATTCTACAGAGCACCAGTTATGGTGATGATATTTTTAGACATTTTTTTTTTTTCAGCAGAGAAATACTTTAATATAAGAAAATAAAAATTAAAATTTAAAAGCTGTCGCTTTATATTTCTTTTCAGCTTTTTACATCTATCAGTACATTTATAAAAGGTGTAAAAATGTATAAAATGTATTGAGGTTAAGATGATTTTTCCGTATTATTCAGAATTTGTTTTTTTTTCTCTGTAGATGAGTTTTTATACATGCAAAAGGTTTATGATCCGCCACAAGGGAGTTATTATATTTGAGGGTTTATAACATCCTCAAAACTAACATACATGGACTCTATGAATTACATAACAATCTGGCCTAACCATTAAACATAAATGACATGCTTCACAATTAAATATTTTATAGAAATGTTTTCTATAATAATACAATCTAAAATACATTTTAATCTATTTTTACTTGGTAAAATCCAGATCCTCAGTATACTGTCCTTCCAGCTACAGATGCCTCAGTTTTTTGTACATTGTGTAATCACAGTACAAATACATTCAACTGATTTTAGTATCATAACTGCAATCAAATTATGGTCAGGTGTCATTTTTACATGGTATTACACTGCATGTTTTTCGCTATGCAAAGCACACTTAGCTCCAGCTTGCCTGCTCTGCTTAATATTCAATCTATATCAAGAGCTGTAGAAGGCGGTGAGGAAGCTTTGGACAACTTACGTAAGAGGTGCCACTCGTCCTGCTGTATGGTCCTTGTCAGGTTGAGAGGGATGTTCCTGAGTCTAATGGGTTGGGAGAAATGGTACTTGACAGATGTGCATCGGTCTGCAATACCTGTACAGAGATCACACACTGGTTTAACATGCCTGATCGAAGGACAAACTCTGCCCTTCAAATACAGCTTTGCAAAGATCTTACCAATGAAATCCCCTCCCAAATCTTCATGCATGTGATGCTAGTTGTTGATAAAAACTGCTTAATATTCTTGCAATCTTGTTGCTGTTATAATGTTTGCACTCATTTCTGCTACTTTATTTGTTGTGTTTGTCGTGTCCTGGACGTTCCAGCACTGGGCCAAGACTGAATATAAAGCCAAGCATTGCTGAAACACCCGCCTCCCCGACAGAGTGACCTTCTGTCATTATTTCCGCCTGGGTTCACACCACACCACACATATTTGGCTGCTGTTGTGAGCTAATTCTGAGAGCTATGTTGAGACCGCAGCGATTATGCAGCAAGCCTGAGACGGATAGTTCGGTGCATAAAAACAGATAAAACAACATAACGTGAAGATGCGGTCAGCTGCTTGGCTTTTCATTCACTCTGAAAAATGAATTCAGTCTGGCAGATCCTATCAGTTGCTTAGAAATGTGTGGGTGAAATGCAATGTGCCTTCTTTGAATTGACTGCATTTTAATTCACAGCCAAGCCAACGAAAAACCCAGGAAAAAAAAGATGTGCACTTCTTCTCTAATGAATTCAACTCTGTAGGTTTTCTTAAAGTGATACTAAGTTGCAGCCATGTGCTGTAATGAATACTAAAACTCTTCCCAACCTGTTGACCGATTTCCCATAACTTGTACAGTCGTGGTTACCGCAAGATGATTTCTGTCTGTCTGTTTATCTATCTATTGGTCTATCGATCTATCTATTCAAACTGTTTCAAATGTTTTGATTTGACATGGTTTTGAGTTTCTGCACACTGCCTAAATATATAAACATCTATACGCATTGTGACTTGTTGATATGTAAATGCATGTTCAGATACTGCTATAATATTGTTATTAAATGGATTATGTAATTATATAGCATAGTATTATTGATAAATATAGAAGTCAAAAATGTAAAGAGGAATTGGATCTTCTGGTTGCATTGGTGCACTCATCCTGAGCTAATTTCATTGGGATCTGATGAGTAGCTCTTTAGAGTCCCTCTCTTCTTTGATGGGCTGATTCCGGGACTCATGGTAATAGGCTGTGTCACAAATCAAAGCCTGGGTGCTGAAGGTCAAGTGATCTGTGTGACTTTGGGCTTGATTTAAATGCAAGGTGGCACACGGCTTCCGCTTTTAATCCTGACATGATCAGATCTCTGTAATCTGTATTGACTATGAATCATCGCTCATTTCCTGTGCCTTTTTTCACCTTGAGACTTTCCTATCTTTCAAAGGAAACTTTTGCAGAACAGCTGGCTTACTTGGCAATTTAATAAAGTTTTGTTCTGTTGAGATCCATCATGCATGAAATTGATTTGCAGAAAGTGCCCTTGCAGTAAAATAAACAGGTCAAGAGAGAGAGGGGGAAAATGGCAGGCACCGGTGTCAGCAAAAAGTCCATTAAGCTTAAGTTTGGATAAGTGTCAGAACAAAAAGGATAAAATCAATATTTCTTCCAGGAAACGAGTCTGCATAAGCTAAATATTCATCCACACTCACCTATGTTTTTGACGCAACACACCATACAGAACATCATCATCACCATCATCATCGCTCACAAATACAAAGTCTAAACATTTAACAGCATCTGTCAAACTACCAGAACTGGTTCTGTTTCGATTCCTTAATGATTCATCCATTCTGTTTGACAATTATGAGCTAATTCAACGGTTCAAAATGAAGTAAACGTTTTTTTTTATCATTTAGTCGACATAATCCAATACAGTTCTAACTGCATATTTACAAAAATGATTTCAATAAGCTACCACATGTCACAATAACGTTCAGAATGAGTATCTGTAAATGCATCTTATCATCCAACCAAGCTGCATTGATTTAAGCCTCACGAGTCTTGAGTAACGACCCATTCGCACGGCTGTTGGTTAAAACCTCTCCGATTGATTTATAAGTGTTTTGATTCATTGCAAAGAACTAGCTCCTAGAAGAATCGCTTGTTCTGGCTACTCCGGTCTCGCCTAATATCATACACTGAAAATAGTCAGCTCAGTTGAATCGTTCACTCGGGAATCGGAATGCATTATAGACGTATTGAGTTAACTAAAAAGAACCGATTCGTTCGTTCTAGAATCGAACTACTCTAGTCACGCGCTGGAGATTCAATGCAGGAAACACTGTTTGTAGTAGATGCAGAAAAATAGCCTACACGTTTGAGAACCCTGACAGTAAAAGAACTAGAAAATCGTTCGGTTCTGGTACTTAAAAAAAAAAAAACAGAACCGGTTCCAACCCTAACTAGAGCTAGCAAACGTTTGATTGTGTTTTGCGTTGAAATCAACTTTCCACTCAGGTCTTACCCTTTAAAATGAGTTTGTCAATATCCCTGTCCATTCCCTGGAAATAGCATTTCCTCCAAAGTCCAGAATAGGTGGAGAAAAGCGGGCGCCCGCACTCCGTCTCCAAAATGCCCATGCCCAAAATCGCTCTCCAGTTCTCCAGCAGTTCCTCCTCTCGACTCCCTACATGGATGGGCTTCATGAGAGCCAGGTTGCGCTTCGCATTCCCGCTGTCCACCAAAGGCAGGTGATAGATGGGCATCTCCCTGTTCTTCTGGTCGTTGGACTCCGACCCGTATTGGTCGCAGTTCTCCTTGTGTCTCCTGGTGTCGGTTTCGTACCAGTGGTCGGTAAAGATCGCCGTGACCAGCAGCATGAGCGCGAGCAGGCTCATGGACAAGCTGATCGCCGTTACAAGAGCCCGTGTCTCCATGTCTCCAACATCCGCGCAACTCACTCAGGCATCTCTCTCGTGAAGTGTACTTTCCTCGCCGTTTCCCGGGACAATGTACGGCTTTGAGCAGCGATCTGTCATTACAGGTGGATGAGCGGAGTGTGTCGCGCGTGCGGTACTGTGGGCATCTATATGGGGATGCGCGATGGCCGTGCGCGTGTGTTTACCTGCACTCTGTTCGGCGTTTGTGCATCTTCCTTTATCCGCAGTAGCCGCTTGTTCTTCTTTCCGTTTTTCTGAGAAGGGGGATGCATCCACGTAGCACAAGATTTCACCGTGCAACTGAACGCGCGTGTGGGAATGTCAAGGTTGTCGCGCGCATACAGTGCCAACAATAGCTAAGGGTGTGTCAAGGAGACAGGCTAGGCGGTTTCCTGCGAGCGCGCGACTGAACTGTTATGATGATGATGAGGATGATGGTGATGACTACAGTTTGACCAGCCAAACATCAATGCAGCAGAACAACATTATGCAAAAAAAAAGGACAACAACTCAGGAACTTCTCTATAAATACTTTGTGGTATGTTCTAGTAACAAACAGTCATTTATAGGACGGTTATGTCTGTTATGATAAAAATAACATTTTAAACCATTTTAGACAAGTAAAAAAAACATAATTTGTTTACATGTTGGTTTAAAAATGTATTTTTTTTAAATGATTTATGCAATTGCTACAAATATTTTGTTTTATTTTTAATTTCTAAAATGTAATTTACCTTGTAATGTAAAGAAAATGTAATTGTGCTTTAGCTGACATATTTCAGACACATTTTTCAAGGTAAACCTTTATTAATTTTTATTGTATTTGTGCAATATTCTGTACAATTTTTATGTTTTTTTTTCTTTGCTTTTTTATATGGCAAATCAATTAAACATAAACACAAGTGACACAAGAAGGTCAAAATGTATTTATATGCTATTATGCTTTAATGTCAGACTGATACATCAGACCACAATTTGGCCATTTTACATAATACAATGGACATATCAAATAAATATATATAATAAATAAAATATACAAAAATCTGTCTATTTATCTACATGTATCTCAAACTAGTTATATTTTTTTAACAAATATTAAGAAACTGATAAGCAACTGAGTAGAAAAAAGGGTGAATAAAATATAGATAAAAATGGAAAATGAATAAAATTATGTTATAAAACCTGAACAATGGATTGGAAAGCACATCTAGAAAAGCTAGAGAAAATTCTCTAAGCTATACAGGCCGGCTGTATGTGCCTCGGTTGTTTGATAACTGCCGTCATGCTGAGACCTTGATCTGTGCCAGTGCATGCTTTATTAATCAGTCAATAAATTGCATCCTGGATGTGTGCCTGGCATTTGAGAAATAAATTAGACTGAATAGTCCTGGCTCATAAAACCTTCATAACAACCACATGGTGTAAGTACAAATGTGTTCAGAAGCTCACTCTTGGCACACACCACTCTGTGATTCGGAAATAAATAGCGCTGAATCACAATCCTGTCTGAGCTGAAAGAGAATAAGATGGAGGAAGAAGTATGAGACTGTTTTGTAAGTCACAACCACATGGAGAATCTTTGACAACTGTTAATTTGTCAACTGTCTGTGATTTGTCACATATTTGGAGAGATAGATGTGAGAAAACAGATCTCAAACTGCCTTGGGTAACTCCCAAGAAAATTCATGTAGGAAACCGCAACCAATCAATGTTATCATAATATACAAACCAGAAAATAACAGCAAAAATAAATAAATAAATAAAAAAAAAAATAAAAAAAATATATATATATATATATAAAATTAGTCATTTAACAGTAAAAGAACGATTAAGGTCATCCAAATCAATTGCCCCTCCCTTTTTAATGTTATGTAATAAATACTATTAAATATAAAAAATATATATTAAATTATTATTAAAATATGAATGCAATACGTGAAAATAATAATAATTAATAATAATAATAAAGAAAAATTTTTTTTTAAAACATTGTAATTCCTGGTTTGTTTTTGGTGGCCAAAAGTAGTCCTTGCTTTGACTTTTCATGTGAAGTCATTCTATGGGTTGAACTTCTTACAAGAAAGGTTAGTCAGAGACAGAACTAAACTTCTGCTTTTATGTGATTCATTTGAGTCAAGTTAATCTAAACAGGCTACAAAAAGTTTTCCAAATTTAGATGTCAATCAATTTAATCTTTTTAAATTCAAAGTTAACTCGGCACTGTGTAGAAATACATTAAATATATATCAAACGAAGACAGGCTGTCAAACCAGTGTCACTCACCATATTTATAATTCAAAGCGAAAATGAATTCCAGAACTCGCTGTTCAAATAGACTATTTTGTGCAAAATATTCTTCAGGAGCAGGTCAGTTTCTGGTGCGCCTCTGGTCATCTGACCCAAACCCATCCTCCTCCTCTCTTCATCCTCCCATTCCAAACATTCCCCCAGCTAAGAGCGAAGCGCATGCGCACTGGAGCTCACGGGAAGCCATGTTAAAGTTACAGTCAAGTACTGAGAGTGAGATTCCCTTCTGACGCCGTATGTTTATTTTTTTTCCCCGTTTTCTCCTTTCGTCCGTGTCAGGGCCCCTAGCAAATCTATCACTGATAGTCACAGGCCGGAGTCCCCACGATGAACTCTAGTTTCGATCTATCCAGGCGAAATCCGCAAGAGGATTTCGAGCTTATCCAGAGGATAGGCAGCGGGACCTACGGGGATGTTTACAAGGTAAAAAATGTGTTTTCTACAAACAAGGCCCTTGTTTTGGACAGTGCAGTCCACATTTAAAGGGTCCGATCTTTATAATAAAACCCATTTTGAGGCATATGGGAGTTTAAATGTTTTAGAAACGCAGTCATGAAGATTGTACTTCTCTGAACTGAACCAGGACACTGATCACTTAAAGGTGTACACAGTATTTTTTTATGAATATTTTTTTTTTACACTAATTGCTCTATGAAGTACTATAATATGAATGATGTACGCTCATACAATATAAAGACTAAAAACCAATAATTTTTCTAGCAAAAGCTGATTTATTCTACATGGAGTGGGTCCACCATGGGCACCGCCATGTTAAAAACCACATGACCGTACCTGTCATGGAGTTACTACTGCATATAAAAAACACAGTAATATATTTTCTTTTGAACAAATTTGAAATGCTTAATTTACTGGTAATATGGAGTCAAATTTGAACAAAAACATAGGTTGCATCTGAAAGATTTACTGTTTTTTTTTTAAAGATGTAAAGCAGTATTTGAATTCGTGGTATTCATAAAACATTAAGTGGAAAGTACCCATATTTTGTCCTATAAGTCCACAGTAGGGGATTTGTAATTTATGTCGCTTTACTGAAATTCACATGACGTTGTTTATACATCTACTAACCATCATTTCATTCCAAAAATTGCATGGCTTTTTATATTCATTTGCAACAGAAAAGGAGACGGTCTTTATCTTATCTTAATATTTTTTGTTGTGTCTGTTTTCCAAACGGTGAAAGTGAGTTGTAAAAGAAGCTTGAAAGAATTTTCAATTCGTTTGGTTGACTTTCCATTTAAGAAATACAACAGTTGCACCAAAACACTGTTGAACTCTGTAACATGTGGTTAAGACGCTCAATTACACTCATCTGCAGCTCATATGTACTTGCACATTTCACACGATTTCATGTCAACCTATTTGAGTTTATTCCCAGTATCTTGACTGAATAACATTATTGTGTGGTTATTTTTCAGTGTCACTCCCACAAGTTGTTGCAAAATTGTGCAAGACATGGCAAATATTTGAGGAAGGCCTTGTGATATCACTGCTTAAGTTTGTGGTTGTCGCTGAAACTAAACCGAGCACTGCAGAAAGATCAGTTTGGTGACAGCTGGCTGTCGTCTAGAGCAGTTAACTTAAACGATGTTACAAGTGGTGTGAAATGTGCTAGATTATCCTATGCTTTATCCGAGTAAATCTTAAGCTGTAGGTCAGTGTAACCCTGCGAGCCTTTCACCTGTCAGTCAAGGGTTGCACATGGCCAGCTTTTTACATGAATGAACTGCATTCGTCTCGTCTTCAGTGTAAGATCAGCATGTCATACTTGTCAGAAGAATGTCAGAAGAAACGGTGTATTGTCTGACAGAGCGTGTTATAGGATTATGTAAAAGATAAGTACAATTCTGTTTATGCCGATTGGAAGGATTTTAGATAACAGATAACAGATTATGTTGGCTACTGTCTGGTTTAAAAGCATTTAGTGCAGTTTAGCTGCGCAGTTATTTACAGTCCTTGGGTGTTTATTCTTCAATAAGCAACTGGAATCTAGAAGGTAACCGAATATTGTAGATCGCAGAAGATGATCATTGTGTGAGGAACCCACAATGATTGACCGCTGTTCTGAATATTGGTGGTATGTGGCCTCCTCCATGTCTGTGGCGGTTTAGTTTAATTAATGTTGTTTTACAGAGTTAGTCATGCATTACTTAATGTCTAGACAGTTGTGATCCAAATTTGTGTCATAATTCTTCTATAGGGTGTTTGCAATGGGTTTAAATAAACTCTGAATTGATTGGCTGTTTTACTGGTGCATTTAGTGGCATATAAGTACACACATGAAAAATAAATACCCACATAATTTTAGACTTCAGATGATGACGGGGAGAAGAGCTGATGACAAATTAAATTTCACATGCAAATTCTTTTCATGGACAATTTAATTTAATGCTATTGAGAAGAGTTGATCGTGTTTCTCTCTTTCTCTTTTTCAATCTGTTAATTCTTAATCGATATGGCATAACTTGAGCTTCAATTGATGTTTACCAGACTTTTCCAATTATAGTTACTCAACTTAAAAAAATAGAATTCACCCAAAATGGAAATTCTGTCATTGTTCACCTTCGTGTTTTTCTGCTGAGCACACACACAAACTATTTTAAATTAGTAGGCCGCAAAGCAACATTGGACCCTATTGCCTTTATTATATGGACAAAAAATAAACACAATGTCGTCTTGTGTTACCCTGAAGACATTGTCATACAGATTGGCGTAAGTGATGACAGATGTTTTTTTTTTTTGTGGGGGTGAATAGGGTTGGGTCGATAGACGATGCTATCGTCCATCGCCGATGATGAGCCGGCATCGCGATCCTCCGCCCCGCCACCGCAGCAGCACCCAGCTTGCGAAAAACACACTTAATCTATGGCGGCAAATCTATGCCATTAATAAGCGAGTGCACCA
This sequence comes from Enteromius paludinosus, assembly GCA_032361165.1. NCBI lineage: Eukaryota > Metazoa > Chordata > Actinopteri > Cypriniformes > Cyprinidae > Enteromius > Enteromius paludinosus. Next base: position 8,914,531 of record JAUMHQ010000066.1, read on the forward strand.
CTGATGCTGGCGAGCGCGTTAAATCATTTCCGCGAGAAGAAAACAGATGTACATGCGAAGAAACGTGGCCGCGAGCTCATTTCAAACTCTCGCGCGCGCTTGATTTGTCATCCGCGCGCAATTCAAGCACTCGCACGCGATCATCCCTGCGCTCCATCTTCTCTCACCTGCTCGCGCGAACACTGTTTTTGTCATTTTTGTCAGTCGTGGGGCGGGGCTTGGTGTTGTTTAAAACTAAACAACCGCCCCCCATCCCCCCCCCCCAACAACATGCAATCGTCCATCGCGATGTTTCACATTAGACATCGTACGATGCCAAATTAGTCGACATCGACTAACCCTAGGGGTGAAGACCAGGACATTCGCTTTAAGCGCTAATTTAAATACCATGCCGTATTCAACAGGTGTTTCTCCTGCTTTCTTTGTCTACTGGGTCTTCTTGTTTTTCTTAACAGTTTCAAGTAAATGTAATGCCAACATGCTCCTGATGGATTTTAAAGGGCTTGAAAGCGTACAGAGATGTAAAGTATTGATTGAGCAAAGAAAGTAGGTATTGAACAAAAAGCCTGCTGCATCAAGGGTAAGGATATGACTAATTACTCAGTGTGATCAGTTTATATTGGCTATGTGTCAAGTCTTGGTGGGGCTATTTTGATAGTTCTGTGGCTTGCCTGCATTCGAGTGGTTTTCTATTGATTCCATTTTTACGTCTAGGGTCTGTGGAAACGCCAGCGAGCGACGGAAAGATGTGAGTGTGTGAGAACCTTATCAGTAAAAGAATGAGCGCAAGTCTAAGCTGTCGCATGAGGTGTAATGCATTGTGATCGTGTTGAGGCAGAATTGATTGCTTCTCTTTCAGGAGGTTGCTGTGGAAAGACGATTGTGTAAGCAAGCCTCTCGCACGACACTGCCTGTTTGTGACTTCTAATGTGTTTTTCCTGGCCCTCGTTACAGACACGGATTTCTTACTCTCGCAGGAAGTTTGGCTTCTCACCGCACGAGTTTGCTTAAAAAGGCCCGATCAGTCTAAACAGTAGCTCTGACTCACTGCTGGTCTGAAGGCAGGTTGATTTCATTCCAGACACTAAAATGGATCGAATAGAACAAAAAGGGAGATGTTAGTTCTTGTCAGCAGAACAAAATCTGTTTATTTCTGGGCTGAGTGGTTTGATTTCACTTACGAACGAAGAATGAACAAGAATCTAACGTTGTTGAGTGTACAGCATTTGGTGGAATCAAGTACCATTAGCTTACGGTTCGTTCTCAGTGGGATTTCCTGTCTTCATGCAAGAAACATCCTTCCCCGGCCTTGGTTTGACCCGACCGAAGGGTTTAATTGCGGATTAAATTCACAATTCCTCTTTTATTCTGTTAATCTCTTTCATTCTTTTCACCCAGGAAGTCTCGTGTTGCCTTTAAAGACGAGAAGCAGTCATCCTGTCACTCCTGATTGCAATAGTCACCTTCAATCACGCAGATTACACAGGAAGATGGTTCTCCAAGTGGCTTGCATCGCGCATTTGTAAAAACATTCTGACAGGATGAAATTCAAGATGATAGAGTTTCGGTGATATGTGTGCCCTATGTGCGTAGACCCGCTGTGCAGCTGATGCGAGGGCATTTCTGAATTGACTTTGTCGGGAAAAAATGATCATTAATTATTCACCTGTTTCAACAGCTGGGCACTGCTCCATCCTGTAACACTATCATGCTTCTGAGATTGGTATCGGCTAGTTTAGGGACATACTCACAATCTCTGACTTTCAATAGTCCTGACTATTTAAATATACTCAGATAAATAAGATACATGTGGAATTGACTGGAACGGTCTATTATTGATTATCGCATGGGAATGAAATGAACCATGTTGGATATCAGCATACCTAAATCGAACATTTTTTTTTATTTACTGTTGATTTATTCTCTCTTTCTGACATGTTAGATTATTTTTTTATACATTTTTTAAAATATATATTCTTTTTTTTATAACTTTATAGTTTGATATATTTAAAAATCTTAATTTATTTCTGTGATGTAAATCTGAATTCTCACCTTCCATATATATATATATTAGGGGTGGGCATAGATTCATTTTTTAAATCTTGATTAATCTATATTAAAATGGCTCATTTGAGATCTGTCAAAGGCATTCAGAATTTGTGTGCTACCTATTATATTTGA
>JAUMHQ010000066.1:9000953-9019096 GCA_032361165.1 Enteromius paludinosus
CTCAAGCAAGCATTGGTTAATGGCAGTCATGTGACTGATGCAAGCCAGATCCTTTTATTTAGCAAAATTGAGATTAACAGTTACATTTTATTGTTGTGGGGCAAAGACAGGGCTTTATACACACATACACATAAAAAAAAAGAAACCCCAAGAAAAGGGCACTTGAGGCACCTAGGAGGAAAGGGGCGGGTGCTCAAGCTTTTTTTATGATGGATGGAAGAACTTTATTGGACTGCTGAATATCAACACCCATTCACTGCCGTTATTAAGCTTGGAAGAACCCGGACATTATAACTCTAAATGCATTTGTGTGAATGAAGAAAGTCAAATACACCTAAGTTGGCTTGAGGGTGAGTAAATCATGGGCAAATTTTCATTTTGGGTGAACTATCCCTTTAAGCTACTCGTTGCAAAAAACAATGCACCAACACTCGGATGGATGATACATGTTGTAATAAAATAAAATAAAAAACAGATCAGAGAAACTCACCAAGCAAGTCATTCTGTGGAAGCCACTTCATCAGTTTGACATTTTCTGGGACATCATCAGGCATCTCACCTGTATACCGCCAGAGAACCTAGAAGAAGTGACAGTTAAGGCAGGTTTTATTAAAACAAAATACAGCTCAATTAACCTTATAAAGGCAAGTTATACAATGGAACCAGGTTATCAGTTTAGACCATTACATCGGAAGTACCATTTTGGTTAAATAATTTCTATTTAAGTAGACAATGTGTGAAATACAACATTTATTTTGTTGAGGCTACACATTATAAAAATGCGTGCACTTTTAGAATGGCAAAAAAAATATTACGATTCATGGCAAAGTAAGTAACTTTAAAAAATACAGTCAACTCTTGTTGACACAACTATCGCTCTAAAAGAAATACTACGAAATTTTGTGGAGTGCCAAACCCCCTTTTCAGCCCACACAATAACTTTAATGAGAACAAGATGTTCCTGGACTTCCTCCCTAGCTAAAGCTAAAGCTTTGCGTGCAGTCTCCACTTAGTTTTACACTTTAACATGCTGAGAAAACAAGTGGGTAATGCGGACTCGTAAACCCTACAATCCTTGACTGAGAGACGTAACATCTGGGATCCTGAATAGAATGGTTTCAGGTCACGCACTACAGTGTTTGCATAGAAGATATAGCTCTAAGCCTTGAATTTGTAAATGTGTGTATTTCAAAGGATTATTTTACACCTTGTTTGACAACTTCAAGTGCACCAAAATAACTTGATTTTTTAATGTTAATTTGATTTGTTGTTAAGTTTCAAAAAAGTATGGCGTTGCAGCTTAAATGTGTTCTTACCCTCAGTGGAATCATACTGAAAGCCTTGAAGAAGATGGCAGCTTTCTCTTTTGGCATGGAGGAGACCAGAGAACCCAGACTGAACACCACAATACCATGCTCTCCAGAGCCCTCGACAAATTCCTCCACCTCCTGCAAAACACAGACAACAAGCCAAAGAATAATAAGCCAAAATCAAATAATGACCTTGTGTTATGCATAATGCAACACTGTAAACTAGTTATGTGTGCAACAGCATATGCATTTGAGCTAAAAAGTATTGGTACATGTTTTTCAGTTCAGTATGCATGTGAACAAATAAGGCATTGTTTTAACTACTGCACCATGCAAACCTTTTTTTCATCCTTCTTTCCTACAACTTTTAACGTGAAATAAACATCTAATGTGTAACGCAATTGCTAAATCAAGTATTTCAGCCGCAGAATGATGTAATAAAACAGCGTGTAAACAAAATGTCATGAAGCATTTTATACCTCAGGCAAGTCACACAATCCACAGCACATTAGTCATTCAAAAATACTCGTTATGCCTGTTATATCTTAAATATTTAATGTATGTTTAAGTAACATAGATCTGTTATGAAACAGGTTATTTTCCTTGTGTAAATGAATGCATTTCATCAACAAATGGAATAGATAGAACTTTTAGCTGCAGCTTAGCATAGATCATTAAATCTGATTAGACCGTTAGCATCTCATTCAAAAATGAGACCAAGCCTATTTAAAACTAGACCCTTCTGTAGTTACACTGTGTATTAAGACCAACGGAAAATGAAACGTTGTGATGTTCTAGACCGATATGGCTAGGAACTATAGTCTCCTTCTGGCGTAATAATCAAGGCACTTGCCATACCATGGGTGCAGCAGGTCCAGTCATATTACGCAGCACCTGAAAATAGTCCCCATCTAATATCACTCCAAATTTGAAACTCTTCAGTAATTTTTAGTAGTGAAGTGTTCCTTTGTAGTAGGTGTTGCTAATTGTAACTTTATAATGCAAGCGCCTCGTATTGTTTAGAATGTGAGCTGAGGTAGACTTTTATCTCTAAGAAAAAATAAATTAAGAAAGAGCTATTTGTTCATTAAACCACTACTGTGCTGACAGCATAGCGAACTGTGACATCGAAACTGAGGTACACACTGTACCGTACCACTTGTGTGCTGCTATACCCCTGTAAACTATGTAGCTCAGAAATAGACATGTTGTACTCACACAGCTTCTTATCTCTTAATCAACACCAAACCATAACCTTTTTTCATCTCATTGGTTTCTTTCCCGCATTGTATTTTTGAACCAATGCTTTGCAAACATCATACGATTACACAGTGTCCAGGGCTTACTTTAGTCAGGACTCATTATTTCACTAGTAAAAAGAACCCCTACCTCAAATAAAGAGAAAAAAATGTGCCCCTCCAGGAAGGAAGGAAGGGTGGGCTGATAAGGAAAATAGCACAGAGGGAAAGCAGTAGAGGAGGTTGCGTGACAAAGTGAACATGCTACGTTGCCTCAGGTTACCAGTGCCCTAGAGAAGGGAGTCATATTACCATGAGTTATGTTTGTCTCAGGGTAAATGTAATGCATGTTTTGACAACCAATGTCAAAACTCAAAAATGGAAACTATATTTCCAGAACTGACAATGACCCCAGCCCAACCTTAAAAAACCAACCAAACGTGTAACATTCGTCTTTAGGTAATCACATACTAGGACTAGTAGTCATACACTTTTAAACATGTTTAAGAACATTGATTAAATACAATTTATAAAAGGCAGAAATATTAAAAACCTCTGCATTTTGCAGTTGGCTTATTTGACCAAATCCAAAAGGCACCTCTGGTGACTTACTGCAGGAAGTTCGGCACTCTCCCGACAGTTGATGCCCCCGATAAGGAACATGTTTGGCATGAGAGGTCTAGGGTACTCAAATGAAAAGTCATATCTATGCAACCAGATAGCTCCGCGGCTGATGATCTCCTGATATGTCACATCCTCATCCAGGTATCCTGAAGCGAGTTCATCAAAACTGGCATACATTATTCGACACAACACCAGCTCTACACCACTCATGACGAAATTTTGAATGCGCTCTACAAAGGTCATTTTGTCAGTGTTGCCAGACTGAAACCGAGGGACATAAGATGGAGGAGAAGGACATTGTGAAGCCAACAGGTCAATGCCACAAGGCATGCCACGAAGGAAGTAGACTGCAGGTAGATCAAGTGCGGTAGCGATAATAGGTCCACAGGGCAGAAAAGGGTCAGTGAGCACCAAGTCAAAGTTCTCATCTTTTAACTTCTGCATCAAAGAATTGTTATAAAGCAGGGACTTGCATCCTTCCACCTGCATTCCTGTGAAGTCCAGCAGCCGCCCCACTTGGATGACGATGTCCATCAGTGCAGGACTACGTTTGAACACCCCCTCCTGAAATCCTTTCAAGCTGGTGGACAGCTCCTCCTTGGAGATCTTCACCGGGAAGGTCTCGGTGCGGAAGAGCTCTGAACTCTGGATCAAGATGTTGTGCTCAGGCACCAGGACCAGGAGGTTATGGCCTCTCTGGGCCAGTTCTGTCGCCAACACCTTCATGCTGAGCCAGTGGCTGCCTTCAACAGGCATGACCAGCACCCGGCCACCCTGTGCAGGCCTCAGCCAGGCACCCAGCCAGAGCAGCAGTAATCCTGAACCCAGCCCCCACAACCAGCCTTCCTTCAGCATAACTGGGTCTGCCTAAGACCAGACAAAAACACTGAAAGAAAAGGAGAGGAGAAAACTCCTCCTCCAGGAAAAGGGGATGTGTTTACACTCTCTCGTGTGTGACTGAGAAACAAGAGAGCAACAGGAAGAACAAGAGAGCACGACATTTGTCCGTGTTTTGATTTGCAGATCATGAGAAACACATTTGCTGAGAGAGAAAAAATGCTCTCCACTGCATATTAAGTACTTGTTGTTGTTTTTTACAAGAAAAACTACTTATTACAGTCAGAAATGACACATGTTTTACCAATCTGTGTGACCGAGATCTTTCAACACTTAAATCAAGCAGAAGCCCTAGATTGTACATATCCAAATACACCATAATTTCTGGGCAGGGATAACCATGGATTTAGTATTTAAGATCTAACACAGTTTCTTGGTAAAGAATGAGCACTCAAAGACTCACCTCCCCCCTCTCCTCAAACCCAGCTTGCGTGAGAAGCTCGCCACTCCTTTCCTTCCCATCTCCCCAAGAGATAACCCAACCAACTAAACTCCCCCACATGCTTTCCAAATTACAATCCACAAGCATACTTTGCCAATAAAAGGAAATCACCTGTATATTTGTTATGAGAAAAACTACAGGAGTGAGATGGAATAGATCTCTATTTACTGTCTTTTAAAGACTTTCTGAAGTATTTCTACAAAACTTTGCATGAATAAAATGGTCTTTTTTCTGTTTTTACCTTGTCCATGTACTTAATAATCAATCTGATTATTCTGACAAACGTGTATGTTTTTAAGCATCTGAAGTAGTGCTAAACTTGTGCTACAATCTAGCATGAACCACTGACCCAGTCATGGCCACAAACTCTCTATCTCTGTGTCTCCATTGTAATCATCCCCCACCAGGCTATTCTGTGGGAATACACTAACAAATTGAACTACTGTTGTAATTTTTTGAAAAACATTCTCAAATAAAGAAATTATATGTGAGGAAAAATTATGACCATCAGAATACCACTTCAGTACATACGTACTGTGTTGTACTACAAAGAATAATTAACAAAGCGTTTTTTTTTTCTTTTTAATCTTGCAGCTCTGGTCAGCTATGTATATACATATATGCATTTGCCTCCTGGACAGCCAGAGAATAAATATAATGCTGCAAATCACTAACTTTAATTATCAGTTATTGTGGGTGAAGGGCAATCTTGATTTAACCCATAGCCTATATTAAAAAATGCTTGCTCAGTGAAATATTGTTTACAATAGTCATGGCCTACTTTGCTATCTTGGTTGCTATACCTGTTCAAACACTGTTGTGTGTTCAGCTATGGTAAGTTTAAAATTAACATAGTTTAAAGTTAATATTTAGACCTTAGATTTTAATTGATTTGTCTGTGTGGCAGAAAAAAATAGAAAAAAAAAAACCCTGCATATTGTAGTAATTCTCCTTCTCTGCTTTTAACACATTTTTGTGCCTATTCTTAAATATGAATAACAATTAGAAAGAGAAAAAGGTAAGCCCTATAAAGATCCTGATAATGAATTACTAAGGTGGTCCAAAATCCAACTTGTAATTTGCCTATTTTTAATTGTCTGCAATCCTGGGTCTTTTGTTCACCTTTCCAGCCTGGATTTATCAGCAAAAATGTATTTTATTTATATGGATTGGTATGCATTGGTTTTATATAATTCTTTACATACCAATGTGAACATTCTAACACACTAAACTGACCAGTTCACTTGATTTCATTAGTCTCACCTTTTTCAGTGGGTTCCTAATTTCACAATTAATTGCTCCTATGAGCTGCATGTTGGGCATAAGGGTGTTTGGGGAACTCCAGACTGAAATCATACCGCATCAACCAGACAGCTCCAGTGCTCAGGATCTCAGTCAGGCTCACATCTCTCTGAAGGAAGTTGAATGTCACTTCCTCCAAGAACCAGTACATAACCTACCAGTACATATCAGTGGTTCCAGCATGCTCACAAGCATGTTCACCACATGCTCACCAAAAGACATGTGGTCAGAATTTCGTGTATAGAAGTGTGGGATATATGAAGGAGAGTCTGGACAGGCTGTGGCTGCATCATCAAGGCCACACGGCATTCCCCTTAACCAATAGACCATAGATTATATGCCAGTATGGCTCCTATTGGTAGGGCAGGATCAGCTAAAACAGCCTCAAAATTTTGCTCTCTCAGAAACTTTATAAGCTCCTGGTTCTTGGCTTTCGCTTGTAGAGGATATCAGATTAAACATCTTTTTCAAACTGGCCACTGTTGAAGTCACACTCTTCAAAAGAGACCTGAGACTGTCAATTCATGAACATGCTCAGTCAACACCTTGTTGAACAAATCCAGCTTGTAATTAACCGGAAATGTCTTTGTGATGTAATGTTTGCCTGGACCCAAGCGCATGCTGATCTCTGGAATCACCACAAGCACGGTGTGTCCTCTACTGTACGTCCCATCTCTTCGGCCACAGCCTTCACCCCTGTCTAGTGACTTCCATCCATGGGCACCAATAACAGCTTCCCAGTCCAACTGCTCCTACCCTGCTCCACAGCTGCAGAACTCACTATACTGATCACTACACATAACGCTACTCTGCGGGGCATCTTTCTAGCCAAAAAGTCTACTCCTGACATTTCAAACCTTTCCCTCTGTGTGTCCCATGTGCAAATATGGTGAGCGTGATTTCACCAAGTACAAGATGTTCCTGGATCAACATCCTTGTGCAACTGAAATCTTTCACAATTCCCACCAGACATGTAGCAAGCAGATCACTTTATGGCTTGCTAGTGACTAGATATATGATGTGGGATGGACCTTTATTTAAAAAAAAAAACAAAAAAAAAAACCCCCATGTAATTACAACAACGATTGTAACTTATTTCAGCCTGGGTTTACCTGCAGATAACGTCGTTACTTTTGAAAAGTCCTATGTTTAATTACACAATACAAGTTCTGAGAGTTACCACTTAAAATTGTAAAAGATTTGTTATGGCTTGAAAAGTGTATATTTTTATCACCTCATCAATTGAGTCATGTAGCATGTACAGATTCGGTTGTGGATATCTACTGTAGTATACTTGATACTCTGTGCCTTGAATATCATGTAGTGATTATAAAAATGATGCTAACCTTTTTCAGTGGGTTCCTAATTCCACAATTAATTCCTCCTATGAGCTGCATGTTGGGCATCAGGGGTTTGGGGAACTCCAGATTGAAATCATACCGCATCAACCAGACAGCTCCATTGCTCAGGATCTCAATCAGGCTCACATCTTTCTGAAGGAAGTTGGATGCCAATTCCTCAAAGGGCCAGTATACAAGCTTACATAACAGTGGTTCCAGCATACTGACAAAAACGTTTAGTGCACGCTGGCTAAAAGTCATGCGGTCTGGTAATTGTGTAAAGAAGCGTGGTACATATGAAGGAGGGTCAGGACTGCCTGTGGCCGCAGCTTCACACAGTAATCCCCTCAACATGTACACTGCAGGTACAGATAGATTATACGCCAGTATGGCTCCCATTGGTAGGGCAGGATCAGTTAAAACAGCATCAAAGTTTTGTTCTCTCAGAAACTCTATTAGTTCCCGGTTCTTTAATAGACTTTCAGTTGTAGAGGTCAAAATGTTAAAAGCATTTTTTATTACGTCCACCTTTAAAGAAACACTCTTCAGCAAGGACAGGTCAGGCTCTGTTATTTCACGCATATGTTGGTCCATCACTTGGTCAATTAAAGCCTTCTCATATGTGACCGGAAATGTCTTTGTGATGTAATGTTTGCCTGGACCCAAGCGCATGCTGATCTCTGGAATCACCACAATCACGGTGTGTCCTCTACGTCCCATCTCTTCTGCCACAGCCTTCACCCCTGTCCAGTGACTTCCATCCATGGGCACCACTAACAGCTTCCCAGTCCAACTGCTCCTACCCTGCTCCACAGCTGCAGAACTCACAATACTGATCACTACACATAAAATTACTTTGCAGTGCATGTTTGTAGCCAAGGACTTCAAAAAGACTGAGATTGATGAACAAATCACAGTACCTCTGTGCTTCTGTTTGTCTCACTATCTACAGTACATTACAAACATATCAGCTAGTTGCTTTCGACACAGACAGCTTGTAGATTGCTTTCCAGATTTTTAGTGGCTGGACGCAAAATGTGGGAGGGACTTCTTTCTAAATGCTTTTTGTAGTATGTTTTACACATCAGAATTGTAGTACTGGCTAATGATTACAACATGGCCAGCTTAAACTGAACTATATGAGTTCTATAAGATATAACCCCTCTTTTATAAGAACATAAGCAATCTAAAGCTTCTCAAGCAAAAGTGTGTACTTTATTTCCCTTGATGTAGTGCAAAAACCACCTCAGTGTAACCAGGTTTGGAATGAGTAAAAGTTTTATTTTTTAGTGAACAAGCCATCTACCCCGTTGAAAAAAAACGAACATGCTGGTTATGTATGTTTTGAGGCAGGGCAGCTAGTTTTAGCTGGTTTAAGCTGGTTTAGGGTGGTCCCAAGCTAGTTCTAAGCAGGAGATCGGATGAGGCAAACATCTCACGTTTAAGCATCCGTTCAAACACTTTGCACTCACCTTAGTCAGAGGGTTTTTTATGGCACAGTTAATCCCCCCGATTAAAACCATGTTGGGCATCAAGGGTTTAGGAAACTCCAGGCTGAAATCATACCGCAGCAGCCACAGGGCTCCACTGCTCAGGATCTCTGCCACACTTACATCTCTCTGCAGGAAACGGGAGGCTACATCCTCAGTTGACCAATATATCAGTCTGCAAAGTAATGGCTCTACAATGCTGACTAGAAAGTTCAGAACACGTTGACGAAATGACATACGGTCTGAGTTTTTTGTAAAGAACCGTGGGGTGTAAGAGGGAGGGTTCGGACAGGCCGTGGCCTTCGAGTCTAGTCCGCAGGGTAAACCTCGTAACATATACACAGCAGGTAAGGAGAGGTTATAAGCCAGGATGGCACCAGTTGGTACAGCCGGGCTGGTGAGTACGGCATCAAAGTTCTGCTTTCTCAAGAAGTCCACCAGCTCTTGGTTCAACAGAAGACTCTCAGCTGTGGCTCTTTGGAGGTCTACAAATTTCCTCATGTTACTAATTCTGGTGCTGATCTTCTCCAACAAAGGCAGCCGCTTACTCTCCATTACCTCAGCGTTCCGAGCTTGGAGTTCATCTAGTTGTTGCTTTCCGTACGGAACCGGAAATGTTCTAGTAGCGTAGTGTTTGCCAGGTCCTAGCAGTACACTGACCTCGGGAATGACCACCGTCACTTCGTGTCCCCTGCGGCCCATCTCCTCCGCTACTGCTTTCACACCAGTCCAGTGACTCCCATCCATCGGCACCACTAAAAGCGAACCAGTCCAGCCAGGTTCTCTAGGCTGAATCGTCGCTCCCACAGCTGCAAAGGCAAGCATGAAGAACGGCAAAAATGCTAATAATTTCATCTTCGGGTCTTACAGTGTGTGCTCGAGGAGAGATGCATTCAGGTACTCATTCATCAACGTCTGGAGTCTCTTTGATTCCGTCCCATTCCCCATATGGAACAAATTGAATCAAGGCTTGTTTTTCTGTGTGAATTCTTTGCAGGATTAGCCAACTGCGTGATTAAATTAAATATGTTAGTTTAGGGCCCATTCTTGAAAGTGAGTTTGACTAAAGAGAGTCTGTCAAACAGCACATGTATCACAAAGACCTCCCTTGGTTCAAAGTCCTGCTTAATTATTGCCTTCTTTTTATCGGCTGAGATCCCAGGACCTTTGTTACCATTTCTGCCAGGGTTTACCTACACTAAAATCAACTGCTTTTAAAACGTAAACCTCACACTGAATTCTTACAAATTCTAAAATGTAACAAATTTATTTATATTGACCAAATCAAAATGGTCAGCTGTATGGAGTATATACAGATCTATTTTGATGTATTCTTGGTATAGCTGTTCCTACAGTGTCTTGTATGAGTATAAATGAGATGGTCACCTTTGTCAATGAGATCCTAATTTCAGTTTATCACTTGTATCCAGGAATGTGCGGGGTGGGGGGTTGACGGTGCTTGAGCACCCGCCCCTTTCCTCCTAGGTGCCTCAAGTGCCCTTTTCTTGAGGTTTCTTTTTTTTATGTGTATGTGTGTATGGTTCCCTGTCTTTGCCCCACAACAATAAAATGTAACTACTAATCTCAATTTTGCTAAATAAAAGGATCTGGCTCGCATCAGTCACATGACTGCCATTAACCAATGCTTGGTTGAGGGCAGAGCGCACTCGTTACGAGCCGGGTACGGACTTATGCACCCGGTGCATCATGGGTATTTCTTTAGAGTTTACTTATTTTTGTGTCATTTAAGCAAGATAGTTGGGTTTTTGTTTTAGTTATGTTATGTGTGTTTTTGCTCAATTTAGTTTGGCTGGGTTTGGTTCATTTGCAGTCATTTTATAAAAAAGTTTAACGGTTACCATCACTGAGAGAGATGTGTAGAGGAGTCACTTGTTGATATTGCCATACTGGTAAGTTTTAGGCTGTTCGGATCTTATGACCCAATATCAATAAATGACTTACATTTATGGCTCATATAAGCTGAAGACCAACAGAGAAGTGTCTAATTAAATAACTGGCATGTCCTTCTGTCATTCAGCTTGATATTTGTCTATCATAATAACATTGGGCACCCACCACCTGAAAGTCTCTGCATGACCCTGCTTGTATCAGCATCATGTTAGCATCAAATCACACTGCAACAAACAGACAGCTTCAGCTCTCAGGATCTTAAACAGGCTCAAAACCTTTTGCAGAAAGTTTGCCCATAAAAACACAGAATGCGTGATTATAGCTGTAGCGACTGGCTAATATTTTGTTGTAAAACTGACGCAATGACACTGCCATCAACATTTGTGCAAACATGCAAACTAAATAACAGCAAAATAATCCTGTTGTCACTGACAGAAAGTGCTGTCAAACAATTTAACGTGATTCATTTCATCCAAAACACAAGCTTTTGTTTACGCACACACATAGTCAATGGAAAGTCCCCACAACTCAGAGAGATAAAGTGTGTGTGTTTGTTTCTGTAAAAATATTTGTATCTGTGAATTGCAGGGACTTTCCATAACCTTCTATTACTTTTACACTGACTAAACAACATTTTCTATGCCTCAACTCAACACTACACCTAAACCTACCCTTAAAAGAAAATCTGCATTCTTACACTTTCAGCTAAACCCCATTTACTATTTGCAATAATAGTTGCCATTATAATAACTGGAGGACCGCAGGCCAGCCCCCACAAAGTCAAAACTGTCAGGTTTGCCATCCTTGTGGGGAAACACACGGTGGTATTTGTGGTTTATGGGGACTCTCCATAGACATGTTTTTATACTGTACAAACTGCATGTGCTACTGTACTATACCAACCCTACCCAATTCCCTACACCTAACCCTATCCCCACTCCTTTGTGCAGTTTAAGATAAAAAAAACAAAACACACATACAGTTTAGTATGTAATTTTATGTTAGCTTTATGAATTATGGGGACATTGGCAGTGTCCTCATAAACCACCTTCAAATTATAGTACCTCTGTCTTTCCCATATTATTAAAGAAATTTTTGTCCCCATAAACCAAAACATAGCAACACACATTTTTAAGGAAGTGTTTAGTGTGACCACAAGATGGTGCCATTGCATCAAAAAGAATGGACAAGGTAAGAGTCGAGAGCCAATAACAAAGCTGAACTTTATAATTAAATACCTCATTATCAGAGCTTATACAGTACATACATAACTGTGGGTGCATAAATGCAAAATATTTTGTATTAAATATAAAATGTAGTTAAATTAACATACAAAAAAGATTAATCAGTCAATGTGAGGAACTAGTGTGTTTGACTACTGGCTGACAGTTTTTTTTGTTGTTTGGGGATTTTTGGTGTGCTTCTGGACAGGCACATTTGTAGCCGCCTCTGTGGTTGATGCAGAGGTGAGAACAGTTGGCGTTCTTCAGTTCACACTCATTAACGTCTGACAAAAATAAAAACAAGAGAAAGAACTCTTATGTGCAAGAATTCATCCTTTAATCTCTACATAGAATTTTGGTATGTGCATATGCATGCGTGCATGCATGGAAGATTTGCATTTCTGTGTGCTGACCTTCACACTGGTGTCCAATAGGGTTCAGTCTGTATCCCCGAGGACAGATGCATTTGTAAGTACCTGGCAGATTTACACACTTCCACTCACACCTGTGCAACCGCTTCTGCTGAAGGACAGCCGTCTCCTCGCACTCATTAATGTCTAAAACAAACCATAAGTGCTCCTTTTAGAATAGAAAAAAACACACTTATCACAATGCTCATTAGCATAGAAATCTTCTATTCATCTGGGGTTACTAACAAGACACAAAAACAGTAGAAAGTGCTAATACAAAAACAAATGTTGTGGTATAAGTCTAAATAGAGTTAGAAGATGTAATAAAAATCCTTGCAAATATGCCTTTTTGACCCTATATGACATACAGTACATGCTTTACGTAAGTACGTCAGGACAAATTAAATTTACATATGTAGATGACTGACCTTCGCAATGCCTATTGTTGATATCCAGTTGGTACCCTACAGGACACAAGCACTGGAAACTGCCTGGTGTATTAATGCAGCCAGATACACAGAGAGCACTGCCAACATGTTCACACTCGTCCACATCTGCAGAAATATTAACATTACATAGTTTGCAATCAGAACTCACCCTTATGTCACTATAAAAACCCGTAAGACGACCTATGGAACACAAATGAACACATGTTTGATGAAATCTGAGAGCTTTCTGACCATGCATAGACAGCAATGCAACTGAAAGGCCCAGAAAGGTATAAATAGTAAAAATGTTATTTTTGTTTTCTTTGCACACACACACAAAACAGTATTTTAACAATGTCCTTTTCACCTTTCTGGGCCTTGGAAGTCTATGCAGGGTCAAAAAGCTCTCAAATTTCATTACAAATATCTTAATTTGTGTTCCTTACAGGTTTGATACGGAGCCCTGAACATGGCATGCAAAAAAAATCTGTGTGTCATCGGATCATTACCAGCAGAGTGCTCTAATTCTCAGTATGCGATGTAAATGACGTGCACCCATATTGTCATTTGAATGTTTGTTTTTTTTCATAATAAGTGAGGTCTAGGGGCTGTGTAACTACCATATAAGTTTTAAAACAGTCAATCTACAATAAATTGCCTGCATAAAGTAGCTGTGATTCTTCACAAGCCATTGTGACTTCAGTAAAAATGTGATGTCTGATCTACTCAAGTTTCAGCAGGCAACTATTTTTACAGCTACGTTATTATTCCAGCTAGAATCAATCACAACAATGCATATGCATATATACACACAATTATATATAAATGGCCTGTTTTACACACATGCACAGAGACATTAATTCATAAACTACATAGTCGCGAGATGTAATAAAACTTTGGATGCCAATTTTCAAAAACAACAATGTGTCTCTGTCTATGACATGACATAACATAGCAGCAACATGTTTATGAAAATGCATACGCAGACAGGAAATAGGCTACAACTACGCACTATTATTTTGTGCATGATTTACCTAGAATGAGCACAAATCATTATACTGAACGTACACATCTCATGTGCAGGGCTCCATGGTTCGGAACGACATTAGGGTAAATAATTAATGACCAGAGAACTATCTCTTTAAGAATGATTTGTTTTTGTCATCGGCAGTGCATCAGCACACAGCAAAAACTGATTCACTCACCAGAGCAGGATGTCCTGTCTGAAGAGAGCTGAAACCCTGGACTGCAACTGCACCTGTACGAGCCCAGTGTATTTTGACAGACCTGCTGGCACAGGTGCAACTGCTCCACACATTCATCCAAATCTATAAATAAAGTACAGCTATTGGATCACAACATATTCTGAACCTTGATTACACGTGTATTTACTGTGGTATTGTCCACTTATACAAAGATTCTTCCGATTATCAAAATGTTCTTCACACTAAAAAAAAAAAAAGGTTCTGTTTAGAACGATTGGAGAAACCTGGAAAGGTTGGAGGGAAAGTTGAGCAACACCTTTGGAAACCTCAATTTTAAGGGTGTATACTGTTTTTCTTCCCTACATGACAACATAGTCCTGGAGTGACACCACAGGGTAATGTTAAGTCTTGCAGACATTCAAGGCTGCATCGACACACCACAGCTGGTTCGCAACCAAAACCCTAAATCTATGACATAAACAAGCTGTTAACCTAGTGTCAGGACCATATCATGATAAGTGGAAAACCTATAATCACTGGAGTCTATATGTCTAAAGAATGCTATTTTGTGGTCGTATCGCTGTGGTTATGATTCCATAGATAACAAGATTTTGTGTGCATGTGATTCTTTTCTAACCTCGACAGGTGCGCTGATCCTCTAGAAGAAGAAATCCTGGTTTACAAAGACACTGGGAACGATTCTGTTTATTGACATGACAGATCTGCGAACATCCTCCATTGTTTATTGAGCAAGGAGTCAACTCTGCAGTTGAAAGAAACATAATGAGCAACATTTTAAATCCAACTGGTGATGACAACAAAGAAACAATGTTTTTTAATCGCTTGCGAAACAGAATGTGACAGACTAAGTGGTCCCTTCCAGATAATATAATTTAATTTACATGGTATGGTTTAGGTTTAGAGAACAGGACAGGATTTGCTCCCTGCTGAGAGTTGAATCCTACATCCGCAGCGACTTACAGATTCCCTGGGTTAATGAATTTACCTTGTGTAGACAGGAAACGCTTTTGACAATTAAATGATTTTTTGATGTACTTTTTGCTTAACAAAAACAGCCCACTAAAGCACAACGGTAAAATGAACTTGATTCATTAAAATATTTGAAGTGCATTTTTGAAATAAGATAATGTGTTTAGCAGAACACCTGGCAATATCCATCTGTATAAACACATATTGCCAGATGTGTCTGATGACCCTTAAAACCATCCTGAGACCCTCTGTGAACAGTTCTGCCTGTCACCTGCTTAAAGAAGTGATGAGCAGGATATTAAACAGATGTCAAGTTGAAAGGGTGGTGACTGAAGAGTCAGTATACTAAAGTGCGGACACAATAAAAACAGCTAAACAAGAATATGAAAAATTAATATTCCCAGCAATGTATTTTTAATTGTTTGCTTTCATAGATAAATTAATAAATGTAATTTTAAAAATGATGATGTGTGCATTATGTAACATGCTGCAGTTTCAAACAAGAATCTTGCGATTGCAGAGTTCACATTAAAAATCTTAGATTATTTCCTGAAAAAAATGACCGCTCTACATATTTAGATCCAATATCTCACCTAAGCAGAGAGGTGTTTGACCACTCCATTGTCCGTTGTGTTGACAATAGCTGTAGACATCACCATTGGTCAATGTGTATCCAGGGTAACATGCATACTGGATATAATACTTATACTGAAGCGGGTGAGGATTCTTTATCGACCGGAAGTAGAACGTTCCGTGAGAAGGAAACGGAGGGTAGGGACACACTGGACGGCGTATCCTTGAAATTCTTGGAAGATCTTTTAACGTATCAAGTGTTTGTTTGGGGCCACTCTGATTTCTTTTTTCATTTACTTGATCTTCAGTAATGTCTGTTGAGTTTTGAACGTCTGCTAGAGCCTTCAGATGCAGGTCACTGGACTCTAGCTGGGTGGCCATCGTCAAGACCTCCTTGCTAGATGTTATGTATCCAGTGGCATCTGTTGGTGGTGGTGATGATGTCTCAATAAGGTCTGGTCTTTGTTCAAAGAGTCCTCTGGAGGTAGATTGAGCAGTAGACCACGGATTAAGTGCAAAGGACACAGACTCGTGTTTAGACACCATAAAACCAGGATAGCTTGTAGTTGAAGGTTCAAAACTCCTAGTGGTGTCTACATTGATTAAAGTCTCTGATTGTAGATGGTCATCTGAGGCTAATGTGTTGATGTTTGGTGCAGGTGTAGTTGATATCCTGTTTGTATTATTTTTACTGTATTCTGGTAAAATCTTAGCAGCTGAAATGACTGAGGCTCTTTGTAATAGTTTGTATGCACCAAGTGTGGGCTGGTAACCTATTTTGTCTCTTCTGTATGGTGCTTGGGTAAATGTTTGCTCCATGATCTCGACTTGTTGAGTGTCCATTGCTGGAGTGAAGAAGCTGGTTGGTGTGGTGCTCAAAAATGAAGATTCAAGAAAAGAACTGGATAATGGGATCGTGTTGACATTCGCAGATGCCGCAGTTTCAGATTTCTGAAGATCAGAGTTTCTGATTGGATCCTTGAAGTTTTCAAGGTTGTTGATTAGCCCAGCCTTTCCACTGTCTCGTGTTTTGTCAAACAATAAAATATTTGAGGGCTTTTTCTCGACTGGTTTCCTAATATTTTTTTGCCTGAGGTCTGGAAAGTCTGGTCTGACTTGAGGGACCTCAAGCAACACCGTCTTTAAAAAAGCATCCTTGTCAGCGGTGTTTAAACGGCTATGTAAGCAAACTTTTAGGCTTGTAGGAACATTGTGGAAAGAGTCTGGATTCAGATGAAGAACACTCATGATATCAGCCACTGTAAGAACCAAGAAACAAACGGTAAAGAGGAACATGAAGGAGCCAAAGCAAACAGATGGTGAATTGTACAGGAAGTCATTAAAGCAGTGATGTTAGGCAAAAATGGTATATGTTAATGAATCAAACAGTTTTGGCATTTACGCTCGATTCAGATGGCATACCTTTGCAGACAGGCTTAGTGCCGTTCCAGCTTTTCCCTTTGCAGAAGAGAAGTGCAGATCCAAACAAACTGAATCCAGGATCACAGCTGAAGGCAGCCAGAGATCTGTCTTTAGAAACCACAGCACTGCCATGCAGGAGATCCCCAAGGCTGGGGCACCCTGATCCTGGGGTACAAAACAATTTATGGTATGGCTCTAAGTATCAGCATTACTTTTGAGAACCTATAAAACATCATTTTGAGTTTTTCGTATGAAAAATCGTTTTCACTGGTCAAATTTCACAATACAGAATAAATGTGTGTATATTTATGAATCTTTACTAACCCACACACAGCGGTGGGTCTCTGGCCCACTGTCCAGATACACAGCTGCTAGTACGGTACCCGTGGACCCGGAATCCTGGATTACAGGTGAAGGTAACATACAATCCTCCGTAACGGAAAAACGTACGGCCATTTTCTAAGTGTCCAAAGCCGCTGCAGCCTTTATCAGCAATGCCTAAGTGAAAACCATCAGAAGTCATAATTGGGCTTGCACACAGATCAAACTAAATCACAATGTCTAAAATTGTTAATCGAGGGCAGATTGAAAGTCTGAAAAAATGCTTTTACCTATAGGTTAACGTGATAATGTTAATTATCATACCTGGAGTTTGCATCCAGAGCTGACCTAAAAAAACACACAGCAGTGCACCTCTCCGACCTAGCATGATTGAGCAAATTCCACCGCAAAAAAAAAAAAGGAGAGCCTGTCGAAATCCTAAGAGTGTCAGAGTATAGATGAAAATCGCTCAGGCAATCTGAACACTAGAGAGAGGAGTCTTGGGTAAGGGATTGGGTAAAAAGATGAAACAAGAGAGAAAAGGGGAAGGGAGAGAAAAGGGGAGGAGACAAAAACAGAATAACAGGGGTTTAAAACATCCTGAACACTCATCTTCAAAACAGGATGAAAACAGAAACAGACAGTGTTTTCTTCTTAAGAGGAGCAACAGCAAGTCAGCTCAAAAGACTTTAAATAAAACCACTGCATGAAAACAAACACTTTTTTTTTTACTTCTGAGAATGCATAGTACTCTTCAACTACCACCGTTATTTTAGTATTATTATTTTTATACTATTCATATTTTAACTGATAACAATGATTTTGTCTGACAACCTAAACACTGTATACTAAACTAAAATAATAATAAATGTGATTATATTTATGACATTTATATATTAAAGGTGCCATAGAATGGAAAACTGTTCGTAACAGTCTAGAGGCACATTTGCATATCCCCGCCCATGCTTACCATTCAGAAGGGTTGATGTGCAATCTCAGAACAACAGGTTGTTCTAC
>JAUMHQ010000066.1:9041641-9060473 GCA_032361165.1 Enteromius paludinosus
TTGTAAATGTACAGAAATAAAGGTAGATCCTTTACCGTTCCGAATTATGTATTACTTTCACTTTTATGAGCAAAAATTACGGTGTATTTAAGTTTCTACTGGAAAAAAAATATGCAAGTGATCACAATGGTGCCTCCAATTTTTATCTGCTTTTAATGCTTTGCAACCTCAAATTTTGGCAAATTAATGAATTATTCGAAGAGTGAGAGTAAACAGTAGTTTTTCAGCTCCCTTGATAACATCTACTGGAACTCCCCAAGGTTGTGTTTTGTCTCTTTTATATATTTTATATACAAATAACTTTATAAGTAGACATAGAAAAATGTTTCTCTTAAAATTTTGGAAAAAAAACATTTACATTTCATGGTCATATGCCCCTCTTAAAAAACAGCATATGTTGGTTAGGTATGTTTTGATGATGCTGTTTTTTTCAGCAGGGTGGTTGGCAATTTTGTAAAATAGTGTGAAGTTGCCTTGCTTGAAAGTGTCATTAGTTTGCAAGCGGAGGACTGCTTTACCAGGGAAACCGAGAGGGTTAATCAATATACAGCAAAATTAAAGAAACCAAGATTTTGAAGTTAATCAACTTTTCCATTGTTTAAAAATGAATATAATTTTTTTTTTTTTTTTTCATTTATAATTATTTATAAATTTATTTATAAAGCAGGTATTGCACGCTTTGTAATTAACATCTGATGCATTTTGAATAATGTAAAAAAAAAACTACCTTGATAGTATGTACAAACATTACTACACCAGGGTCCCCAATCTGCGGTCCTGAAACAGCAGCCGCCATTAAAGCACCCGGTCGCTAGAGGCGCTGTCACAAAAAAACTAGGGTCCTAGAACTGCAGTCCTAAAACTGAGAGCTGAACCGAAGACCTGAAACTGCTGCTCCTCCAGTTGTGCAGGAATATACTGTTGGGTGAAACCTAGTCTCTACCAGGACAACAGCGCCTCCCGATGGCAGATAATGAATTTACATATATGCCACAAATAAGGTGCAAATCTGTGGAGAAACAGAAGTCACTGGTAAAATGACGAGCACACAACAAAACGTTCCCATTGTCATCATCCTTAGACAGTAAATATAAAACTTCAGAACTTCAATGACTTTAGAACAAAACCACATCCTTCCCAGGTGACCCTTATTAGGGGGACACGGTAGTGTGTGGAACATCTGTCTTTTAAACTTTCAAATTACTTTAAACTTCAAACTAATTAAAACCGAAAGCTTATCAACTTAAAGCTTTTAAAAGTACTTCAAACTTTCTAGCTAGGCTAGAAAGCCAACTTGAAGTTTGCCTACAAACTTTACTGTCTAGTTAAACTTTACAATCTTTCTGGTCTGGCTTTCTCAGGCCAACTTAAAGTTTCTCAACAAACTTTTTAATGTAGTTTTTAACTGTGCAACTGTGTGTTTTCAGTGTTCAAATTTGGTCTTATGTTTAATTTTAGTTATTTTCATAACCCTATTAACTCCCTTCTTATGTAAAAATAAATTTTTATGAACTTTAGACAAATGTTTATAACAACATTGCTTTAACCGCTTACACTCTGCGGCTATTTTGGGGAATTCCCCCTGCATTTGGCCTACCAAAATTCAAAATCTTCCCACACCCACACGCAGAGGTGTATATATACAAAATATTGGTATCCTTTTAAAGGAAACCTTTTGAAATTACATAAAACACTGTTGAAATTGATTAAAAATATTGTATATATATAGATAACAAAGACAAAAAAAGAGGCGCTTTTTTATTTTTTTGTTGTAAACTGAAATTTTAAAAAAGTGTATAGTTCAGGCCCTGAGTGCCTCAATTTGATTTGTTTCCAACACATGCCAGCAAGCACAGGAAAAAGGAAATTTATTTCCATTAGAATCTATGCAAGAGTTATTCTGTTCCAACTGTAGGGAAGAATAAAAACATTTTCATACAATTTCCACCTACCCAAATTTCCCCCAATCTCCTAGTTTCCCCATACCAACATATACGGGGTGTAGTGTAATTTACGTGTAAATAACTTTGTTACAGTAAAATAAATATACAAAGTGATTCATATCTGCATAATATAGAGATTCGAAGCTTTTCAAATGGCTTTCAAATTATTGGTGCATGCAAAGGGTTAAAAATTCAAGGCACGATTTGAATGTAACTTGCTGAGCTTAATAATGCATATCTGTGTGCAATCGTGCATGGTTTCAACAAATATTATGCGTTTTTAACATTGACAATAATAACAATAAATGTGTTTTGAGCAGCAAAGCAGCATATTACAGTGATTTCTGAAGGATCGTGTGACACTTCATACTGGAGTAATGAATGCTGAAAATTAGGCATTGCATCACAGGAATAAATTGCATGTTCAAATAGATTTAAATAGAAAACAGTTATATCACAATACTAATTGATTTATTGTATTATTGATCAAATAAAGACAGAGTTTTAACAATCGTGGGAATTGTTCCAGAGCAATCACGTTTTTCAAACTATTTTCCATCATTGACAGCCAATCAGAATCCATCCTGCTTTGAAGAGCTCTGCATTTAAAGCATCTGACAACAAAACTGCAGCAAGGGCTTAGAATAAACAGAACTATTTTTTTCTTATTAGGATAACACAGTATGTTAAGACAGGAATTGAAGTGGGAGAGAAATGGGGGATGGGTCTTGAACTCGGGACGTCCAAAGTGCAATGGCGCTATATGTCAGTGTGCTACCCACAAGGCTATTGGTGCCAACATATACAAAAAATTTTATGGATGCTCATGTAATTATATTTGTCTTAGTTCTGTTCCTGGTGTGGACATAACCTTTGAAATTAGTAGGAGTATCAGTTCATCCGAAGGCTATTTTTTACCTGAGGCTGCACATCTGTCTGCTTTTCAGGTGGCCAAGTGTTGTCCCGGTCACGATCGCGATCCCTCTCACGGTTTCGATCCCGGTCCCGCTCCCTGTCAAGGTCCCGCTCCCGGTCACGATCTCGGTTGCGGTGTCGGCTGCTGTGATGAGACGAGGATTTGACTGGCCTTTGTATCACTAGCTGGTCTTGCTGGGTCTCGCTAGGAACCTGACAAATATCAAAAGCATGAAACCAGTGAAACCATCTGAATACTAGGATTTATGTACCAGAAATAAAAGTTCACCCATAATCACGTGCATTAGGCCAGTAGACTGGAAACATGCTGAAATATTGCCCTTTTGCATTTGTTTAAGCATTTAAGTTTTTGTAACTGTATCTAGAGAGGATGAATTATTGATGATAGATAAAGAGCCGAGTGTTTCAGGACGTGCCCAGTTTCTGACCTTTTGTGCCAACAAAAATGTGAGTGTTTGTGTACAGAAGACAGAGAGTTTGGGTGGGAAAACATTTGGACCACTTCTCCTACTTTTTCCCAGGTTCAGAGAGTGGTAAATGAGAAAACGTGCATCCTCTTTGAGCAGGGGCTGCTAAAGACGGTTATGGGGTCCATGCAGAACACATGCTGATGCTATTGCGATGTTAGCTGTAAACTAAGCAATGAAGATCATAAATCACACAGAACCAGATCTGTTACAATACCTAATCGCCAATCCTTATAAATGTTTCTGTTGTCTGTTCTACCAGTTATTAAGATCATAAATACAATGTGGTGTGTACAAAGATGCATTAGGCTTAAAGACCAGTTTAAGAAGAGTTTTTCTAAAATTAATGGGCGAAAATTATTTTTATTTTTCATAAATGAATACAAACACATGTATGTATGTATTTAGGAAAAATGTGTAATGTTTATATATTAAATATGTTTCTATTTTATACACTATAAGAATGTGAAAATATAGATGTATGAACATATAATATATAATAACATATAATAAAATAATTGTCACATCAAGTGTCAAACAATCGCGATTAATCAAATCCAAAAACAAGTTTTTGTTTACGTATTTATATATGTGTGTGTGTACTGTGAATATTTATTATTTATATATAAATTCACATTCATGTATATATTTCAGAATAACTATATTTTCAATAGAAATTATATGAATATAAATATAGACATAAATACTTGTAAATACTGTATGTGTGTGTATTTATAAATACATAAATAATTTATTAATAAGTAAGTTATTTTGGATGCGATTAATGGCAATTATTCATTTGACAGCACTAATTATAATGTTTAAACATAGATCTGGACCTGGTGTTTTATTTCGTTAAAAATGGCTGTAGCAAAAAAAAAAAAATTAATAATAATATTTAATAATACATTTAGCATGACATGCAGTGGGGATGTGTTTATTTGGTAAAGCGGCGCGGTTTTATGAGAGCAATACCATGGGCTGCGGGACAACAGGGAGCACTTTGACAGAAGAGTTATGCTTTAAGCTATTCTTTGAGTTAAAGAGGGGGAAAAGGCTTTTCTTGATGCTCGGGTTCCTTCCCGCGTTGCCATCCGTCTGCAATATAAGACGCACAAAACCCCAGTGGCTCATTCTATTAACACCAAACATCTTTTGTTGTTGAATACAGCAGATGAACATACGGTCCTCTGGCTCAATATTTGTGGACAGAGCACAGTAGAGGCAGATTCTGCCACACGCATGCTGCTCGGGTCTGTAATGGTCTCCATATGGCTATTATGGGGAAATGCTACTGAAGGCACTGAACTGCACTGAGAGTCTCTGATGAATTCTATCAGGCACTAATCGAACAAAAGTACATATGGGCGGCCTCCTTTTTTGGTGATGATATGCCCACTTCACCTTTCTTTTTACTCTGGCCACCTATGCTGATTGAGATGACTGAATGGACACCATGAGTTGAAAGCTTGATTATCAATTTTAGTGAAAAAGAGAGACAGTATTGTTTCTATCCTAGACTATTGCCTTGTGTAAAAATATATCATACAAGTTCAATGACTAGCAGACAGACAGACAAGAACACAACACAGCAGCTAAGCAACGCACATACATTCATGTCAAATAATAATTAAACACACAAACAGAGAAAAGGTCTCCTGGCTAAGGCATTACTATATTCTTACTGCATTTTGATGCCATTTTTGAGAGTAACAGGAAATGTAAGGAGTAAACAAATGAATAGAAATAAACAGGATGTTCTTACCGGCTGTGACTTCTTCTTTTTCTTCTTTATGGCTCTAAAGAAACCTTGTTTTTCTTTTTGTTTAGGGACCTCTGGTGGGTTCATGACCATGGCCTCTGAATTATTCCTACAAATGTAATTATTATAGGTTGAATCTCAAAAAAAAAACAAAAAAAAACATTTTGGTCATAAAATAAAAAATATATGTTTTATTTCAGTACATTTGCTAAATTCACATTACTGTAATGCAAATAAAAAAGTAACTGTAATATAATTAATTGTTATTCAAACTGGTTTAAAAAAACCCAAAAAAAGTCATTTAATGTACATTTTTCCTTTTTTCTAAATATTTTTTACTTTAGCATTGTTTTTTGTTGTTGTACACTATGGACAAAAGCAGGGGTGCCGAAATTGGGGGAAGGTTAGGACGATCTCAAAGACCCAGAAAGGGACAGGGGGGCTGAATGTGATTTCTACTGAAGGAGCAAGCATTTAAGGGGCCCAGAAACCATAGCAGTGCCCCGGGACAAAAGTATTGTATCTGCATCTGCAAACACAAACTCAGTTTGTGAATTTTCTTGCACTTTTGGAAATTGGAAGCGTTTAGAAACAGCAGCAACTCAGTCATGAAGAGGAAGGCCATGTAAAAAATAAATAAATCATAGAGCGGGGTCACCAAGTGCTGAGGAGGATGGTGCATAAAAGTGGCCAACACTCTGCTAATTCCATAACCGAAGAACTCCAAACTAATATCTGCACAAAAACCGTGCAGTGGGAGTTTTATGGCCCAGCAGCTGCATGCAAAGCTCACACCAAGAGCAATGCCAAATGCAGGCTGGACTGGTGTAAAGCATGCTGCCACTGGACTCTGAAGCAGTGGAAACACATTCTGTGGAGTGACAAATCACTCTTCTTTCTTTTTTGGCAGTTTTGGATTTAGCAGAGAAATGAGAACTAGGTCTGCAAAATATTGCTTGTGATTAATGATTCTAAATGATTGACACACACATATAGTACGTAAACAAACTTTTTTTTTTTTACATTTTGAAGCTCTAACATGAACTGCCTGACTGCAATGTCCCAACTTTGAAATTTGGTCTATGAAGAATAAAGTTATAGGGCTGTTTGTCAGGGTTAAGTCTGGGCCTCTTACTTCCAGGGAAGAGAAATCTTAAAGGAACACGCCACTATTTTTGAAAATAGGCTCATTTTCCAATTCAAACAAGTCAAACAAACATCAAACACCTTTGCGATGAACTAGAATGGAGATTGTGAGCCATTTAGACTGCTGTGTCACTGTATAAGTCCCTGTTGTTGTAATGGGGTCCTGATACTTTTATCCATATAGTGTATGACAGTGAAATGAGACCGATATTTTATTAAGATTTATTAAACGGCTCTCTGGAATGCTTGATTCTGATTGGTCAGTTGAGACATTTGCAGGTTCGTTCTTTTCAAATAATAACCGCTCCAAAGTAATAACGCATAGCCGGTGCTACTTGTATGGTTAAAATCCCTCCGCGCCAACAAAGATTACCGTTTGGCGCCATCTTGTGACAAACACTTGACAACATAGGGTGCAATAAATAACTAAAATACATACATATTCATATGTAGATGTTATAAACTGTCTTACGTTTGAATGTTAGTCACGTGGTACTATATCGTTTTGCGGAAGGATGAAAATGTTAATTTAAAACAAATATGCCAATAAAATGTTTCAAATTCATATTCATGTTCATTTTTTTTAAGCCGGTTACTTACTTACCCTATTACATTAAACATAAACAGCTATATCATCAGAGAACTGGTTAATAAAAGCAAATCAATCAATCTGCCCATCACCAGTGATATTAGAGAGAATATAAAGTGATTTAATGTTTTCTGCTCCCTCTGTTGCCAGACATGTCAAGACTGTTGAGTACACTATTATTTACTGTTGTTACTTCCAGCATAACAAAGCATATCATCTTACAGCCGAAGTATATGCACACAGCATAATTTGTCTAGATCGAGGGGCCTTAAACAAGCGTGTTCTCTCACCAGGGGTCGAAATTGGTCTGACGTTTGGGGTGGTTTGTCATGGCTGTGCTTTCGGCCGCCACCGCTGGCACTCTGCTCTGTCCGGCACTGTCATGGAACGAGTTGTCAGGTCGAGGAGAAGGGACTGTACAAAAGTACAGAACAACAAAAACAAGCTAGAATATCAAAGCTTGACTCAAACATTATTCCAACATAGATATATACAAGACTGTATTTACATACACTAGCGTTCAAGTCTTCTTTTTTTTATATAATACTTTTAATAGGAAAGACACATTAATTATATCAAAAGTTACTGTTATTTATAAGTGGTCACTATTTCAAATAAATGCTATTTATTTTGAACTTTTACATTAAAGAAAAAAAAAATCAGCAGATCAGCACATTAGATTGATTTCTGGTAATGGATCATGTTATACAAAGAACAACAGAATATTGGCTGCTGTAAAAATTAAGATTTTTCTGCTATCACTTATTGAATAATTTTTAAATTTTAAAATCGAAATCATTCATATTTCACAATATGTCTAGTAAATTTTTTGAGTACCTCTGTAAAAGCTTCCCACTCTGCGAGGCATCGAGTCACTGTAGATCATTCTGTTTTCCTTGGATGAGGTTCCATCCTCCATATGAGTGTCATGGTACATCCCAGCCTGAGTTACAAGAGGATGGTCACACAACTTACTGCA
Organism: Enteromius paludinosus; assembly: GCA_032361165.1. Classification (NCBI taxonomy): domain Eukaryota; kingdom Metazoa; phylum Chordata; class Actinopteri; order Cypriniformes; family Cyprinidae; genus Enteromius; species Enteromius paludinosus. The sequence goes on from JAUMHQ010000066.1 coordinate 9,049,464, forward strand.
CAAACAGTGTAACTGAATATTTGCTTGGGGAGAAAGGAACGATTAAGAACGAGAAGAATCAGTGAGAAAGAGAGGTTAAACTGACAGTTCACCCGAAAAATTTAATTTCTGTCATCCTTTATTCACCCTCATATCATTCCAAACCGGTGCGACTTTCTTTCTCCAATAGAACACTAAAGAAAAGGCTTTTGACTGGTTTGTTTTGCTTTTGTGGGTCATGGAACATTAGCCAACTTATGCAAGTCGAATCCCCTTTTTGTTTAGTCTTTACAGTTTGAAAGCTGCAGTCCCTACATTTTTTTTTAAGAAAGGTGAATTTAGAACAACATGATGGTGCGTAAATAACAGAAATGTCATTTTTTGGGTGAACTTTTTTTTTTTTTTCACTTAGAACCTAGATATTTAATGCTACAGACATGAGCTAGCAGTTAATGTAATGACATGAACATTTATAAAACATCCATATCGATGAAAGCTAAAAGTGAATCGCTTTTATGATCGATGCATTAAAAAAACAAAACAAAGATAAGATGATGCATGAAAAACAGTAGCAACTAGTGAGTGTGTAAGTGGACGCGTGTGTTCTGGGGGTCCTGTTGAGACCTCGGACCTCGTTTTTTGGGCGTTGTGAGTGGAAGGAAGCTGTGTTGTCCCTCGTAGAATCTTTAATCGGGGGTCGAGAATGAGGCTTCTCTTTGGGAGACTGGTCATTCTGCAGACATAAACACACAGCAAAATAAGCAGACACTGGGAGACACTGGGAGTGCGCATGTAATAATCAGAGAGAACAAAACAAAATGCATGAATGCAGGATGCAGCAGAGCCATATCATAAATTAGATCACATACACACATGCAAACACGCCACAAATCCAATCTCCTGAAATTATTACGGTGAACAAGCATCATTTGTAATATTCCTGTTTGCGAACAGTAGAGAAAACTATTGAACAGATGAACAAGAGGGCATCCTTGCTCGGATAGAAATATTCAAATGCTGATCAGGGGAACCAACGGAGATGAGCGAGATGGGCGCCTGCTGTAATATGCTACAGGACACGGAGATAAAACGAAAGCAGGTCACTGACCCTGCTCAGATCTTGCGTGAGTTCTTCTCGAGAGGAACTGGTGTTATGGCGTGGGAGTGTGCGATGCTGGAGCTGCGGAGAGAGGAGTTGTAGGCTGCTGGCGCGTGTTGGCACTCCCTGCCCCACCACCAAATTTGTCTCCTGGCCGTGCGGTCGGTGTCGCTCTCTCCGCACGTACATGGAGTGACGATGAGGTCGCTGCTGCGAGGAAAACGGGCTGGTGTAGCCGAGACCGTAAGGATAGGACTCATGGGGGGAGGGCAGGTTGTGAGCCTGGCCGGCCCCTGCCCCCACAGCCCTGCTAGGGTCCAGCGTGTCGGTAGGCTTGGGTTCATCCGGCGTCTTTTTCCGACCCGAAGAACGCCGCGAGTCCAGAGTGCCCCCTTCTAGACGTGTGTTCCCCCGACCGCTGGGGCTGTGACCCTGCCGCTCCGTCCCAGCATGCCGTTCTCCTCTGGGGCTCCCGGGAGCTGCGTTTAGATCCAGACAGCTGGACGGGAAGTAGCGGGAGCCTGAGCCTGATCCCACCATGGGATCATCCAGGTGGAGTCGTGTCTCAGCCAGGTTGCTCACAGACTTGGCATCGTTCAGTGCTCCGTGGCTCTTGGACAGGCTGAGGAAGGACGAGGAGCTTTTGGAGGAGGATGTGGAAGGCATGGATCCGTGCGAGGACTCCATGTAGTTATGGCGACTGTGTTTGTCCCCAGACTGCAGAGTGCTGGTCTTCCCTTCCAGGAAGGACGAGTGCCGGCCTTGTTTGGACGACTTAAGGTATTTTCCGGTAGAGGTGTCTCCTACCCCAGTGGCACCTCCAGATTTAGACCCCAGGTTGAAATCAAACTCGGTCTTTCCTTTAGTGTCTTTGGGGCTGAGGAGGTGGGGAAGGTTGTTGTTGGCCAGGTCTTTATTAGATGAGGCCGAGCGGCTCAGGGTCTGGGCCTGGTAGCTCTTGGGGTGTAGCGTAGGACTCAAGGTGGATGAGGTTGGCATGTTGCTGCCATTTAGGAAGCTGTCAGTGCTCCGGTGGAGGTCCTCATGGCGTGGTAGAGATGAGCAGTCCTTGCTGTTAGCGTGCCGGTGACCTGAACTCTTAGTGCCGTGGCTCCTGCAGGGATAAACACAAAATGGTTATATTCTGGTCATTTTTTCAACCATCTTCTAGGGTGCAACCTAGGGTGATTATAAATAACACTGTAAATTCATTTTCATTTTAGTTTCCATGATTTCTTGGTTCACTGTTATTATTGTTAACTAATTATTCGAGAAAACAAATCATTTAAACAAGCTGAAGAAGAAAACATTTAAATAAAGATTAGACCATTTTTTGTTGAAAAATTAAAGATTCAAACTTACAAAATTTTTTAATTAGACATGTTTCTCTAGCAACTAACCAGACTAGCTGAATAATGGATACTTAAACTATTCAAACCTACTAAAAATAAAAATAGTCAAATAGAAATACAAAAAATTCAAAAGTAGTTCAGCACAAAATGTATTAATTTATTAATAATTTTAATTAATATAAAACTATAATTTAAATTAAAACTAAACATAAAAACAACAGCCTTTTTAAAAATATCAATAAAATACTATAATAGTATATTAATATAATGAGTAATAAAATAACGATATGAATACTAAAATACTACAAAAAGACTGAAACCATAATAGTATATGAATACTAAAGTATGAAAATTAAATAAACACTAAAATAACACTGGAACAGAAATATTATATGAATACTAAAGTACTAAAATAGCTTATATAGCTGGATGTTATTATTATATTGTTATTATCTAAGAGGTTTTTCTTTAATGTTTCAAAATTAGAACTTACTTTAAAACTACCTTGAGCTTAGAAAAGCTTATACAAAACTATTTGTAACTATTTGTTTACTTTCACAGGTTTTTAGGAACATGAGAAACAAATTCAATTCATATATCTTTACAAACAATACATTTTACAAAATTCCTGCTGTTCTATTTATGAGTCACACTTACATTTCAGTGGCAGCTCAACCAATAGTGAAGGACTTTCTGTCTATTTGAACAATGCTTATTCAGGGGCATAGTCAACATGTCGTAGTGATTAAGAAGCGTGTCATTTTGGCAGCTCCCTTTGCTGCCACTAGTGGCCTGAAAAATCACACATTAACCTAGTTCATAGAAGCGGTTATTACTGACCGGCTGGGTATGGTGTTGTCTCCATGGTATGGTTTTCTCTTCGAGGAGCGAGGTGGAGTGGGTGATGGGGCAGCTGGCCGGTCTGGCCCTCTAAGACCTTGAAACACTGGGTGGTTCAGACACTGTTCCGTCAGAAAGCGTTCGGTGGGGTTCAGGCACAGCAGGTTCTGATACAGTGAAAAGAGAATAAGGCAAGTCATGCCACACTAGAACAATAAAACTCATTTGCATTCAGTCTTTAATAACACTTTGCACTTGGGGGTGATATGCCATCTGCAGTTTATTTTAAAATAAATCAACAGCAAATATATCACAACTGCAGAGATTTAAAAAGGGAATACCATTCTCTAAAGAATATTGCAGAACATTTTACCTTCATTAAATCCAACATGAGTCCATTGATGATGCCCAGGTACCTTCGATCAAGCGTCTGAGGATGACTTACAGAAGGAAACTGCAACAAAAACACACACACACACATATATATATATAATTAAAGAAAGAGGCAGGACTATAAAATAAAGTGGAACAATCACACAATTCCTAATAAATATGGAATACTTGTAATTGATTAATTGCATTAGGATGTGAAAGCATTACAACGGGCTAAAGCATTAGAATTACTAAACAGAAGCACATAAAAACTGAAGCTGAAATAAAAAGCTTAATTAAAACCATTTGAAAAATTGCATTGCATAATGCATTGCTATGAGTTATGCCTGCACTCTGGCGTTCGCAAACTTCATGCTTTCTAACCTTTTCTCAACTTTTTTTTACTTTATTTTGCAATTCATCTGCTCAGTATACATATGAAACATAAGAAGTGTATATCAGTTATCCCATATTAATAATTGTTACTACACAGTCTGTTTACAGTGTCTATCAATGTCTTTATTCAGTTTGTGCATATATAGAGAGATAGTAGTGTGCATTGGTGATGATACAGCTGTGCCCCTGCCCCAACTTCAATGTACTTGAAATGTGCACCAAGTCATAGGGAAATACAAGTATTGGATTGAAACTCTGTTCGACAGATAATTAGTATTCAACGACTCGGATCGAGGGCACACAAAAAACTTGACAGGGACATCCCTGAAAACAAAGTAGCATTTAAAATGCGACTTGAGTGTCCTAAAGTGTTCAAATACTTTTTGAGTCTATGTGTCAGTGTATGTGCATGTGTGTGAATATTATGTACTGTGATCAGCCCTGTCAAGGCAAAGCCAGTTGTGTTTCACACTGGTACATAGCGATACATGAGTCATAGACAGCCACTTATTCAGAATACTGGGATCCGTGCCATAGGAAAAGGAGAGCAGAGAAGAGGCGAGGAGAGGAGAGGAAAGCACAGAACAGAACAGGACAGAGAAGAAGACAGGTCCTTACTCTTAGTCCAGCAAATCGAGGGTTGTTGTAAAACAACTTCATCTGCTCTGGAGGTAAGGGGCCCAACACCTTCTGAATGGTGAAGAGCTGGTCGATTTCACTCTCACCCGGAAACAGGGGCTGCCCATCACTCAGTTCTCCCAAAATACACCCCACCGACCACATGTCCACCGCCTTCCCATATGGAGCTCTGCGAGAGCCAAGCAGAAGACAAATATAAGTCAATAACTGACCTTCATCCAAGTTTTCCATTTCCATAAAGATTATTAGCATTTGAAATGCATGCAGTTAAATACACATGCAGTTATAATAAAAAACAGATCAGTAAAATAGTAAATCATCAGGTAGTTCCAAACCTATATGAGTTTCTTTCTTCTGCTGAAGAAGCATCTAAACAGCTGGCAGCTTTCAATCATTTTTTTCCCCATACTATGGAAGTCAGTGGCTACTGTTAACTGTTTGGTCCTTTATAACTTTTGTGCTCAACATATAATAAAATGAAACAGTTTGGGTGAGCATAGGATGACAGATTTTTCATTTTTGGGTGAACCATCCATGTAAAAATAAATTTCCATTGTTACTAAAACGATTCCCTAAATATAGCCCCTTCAAAGTAAGTCAAAGGATTTTTCCACATCTGTAAGACCGAAGTCTGTTAGCTTAGAAAAGTAACAAAGACTTTTCAAAGCACCATGATTTGAAGCATCGTTTATGTCTGTGCTGGACAAGTGACATGCTTAGGGTTAAGGTTTTGTTCAAATCCCAACTCTGAGAACAATAGCGTCACTTAAAATGAAAGAGGGGTGAGGAGAAATGCATGCAGAGACAGAGGCAGATAGATAGACATAACACTGAGACACAAATCTTTGCACTAACACACAGCAAGAGGGAGGGAGAGAATATTTGTGTGGGTGGAATTTAAATGGTGAGAGTTTCAAAAAATGTTCCACCGCATTCATCTAGTCTAGTGGCACACACTAGAAAATAACGCTTCAATGGCGACAAGGACAAATAATCATACACCGCACTCCTGATGTCACACCTAACGGCTATATCAAATCAACATTTTTAAAAAGGACGTGCCCTCATTGAATATTAGTGCTTCTACTTGAGGGGTGTTTTTTTGCCTTTTGTCAGAGATTTCTTGTCATGTCTCTGTAAACAAAGTATACGAGAAATCACTTCAGAACTGGGAGTACAGATATGAGGACTTACCCAAGGAGCAGTTCAGGTGAGCGGTACCACCTGGTCGCCACATATTCTGTGTAGTTAGCATCGCTGCCTTCAGAGAGATTGCGGGCAAAGCCTGTGGGGTTGGCCAGCCGGGATAGAAAGATTGTAGGGAGAAGAGTAAAGAGAAAGGGTATCCGGGGTTGAACATACTGCACATAACATTCAGAGATCTTAATTAATCTTGCCATATCTATCCTCTAAAAATAAAAGTCTGAAGAGTGAGTCATGCTCAATTTCCGTGGCATTCAGTGTGGAGGCAAAATTTAACCCCGAGTGAATATATAAATTTCATCAGGAGCAGAACCTGGAGGCTGGGAAGCACAATTTGTCATTTATCAGGTACTGAGACGATAGCCTGTGTTACAATACTACTAAGTGAGTGTTGGGGAAGCTACTTTAAAACTTATTGTCAAGCTACTGGACGATTTATTGGGCAAGGTTATTTAAGGGGATCATTTTGTAAAAGTTTTTGTAACGCATTTTTATATGCATTTATATTTCTATAATACTATCATATTGTATTTTTAAAATTATTTATAAAAATGTATGTGGAGTTTGTGTAACATACAAACCATAACTTGAACAGTCAAAAACAGCAGCACTTAATTCAATATATTATTATGCATAATTCTATGCAAAAATAATATCATATAAAAACACTGCACTGTTTACGTAAAAATAGTTACTGAAAAAGGAGTAGAGATGCAAGTTACTAGAAACACAGTCCTTTTCTGTGATATTTCCCCAGTCTTTCATTTCAGTCAATGAAATCATACATCTGGAATGACATAAAATCAACTCGAAATTAGCATTTCAGAGAATAAGCACTGTCACTCAGACATTTGAGTACTGTGCAATTTCCACTCAAATCCAATTTTTTTTTTTTTTTTTTTCAGACGTCACTGCGGGACTCATGACGCCTGGAAAGGAGACCAAGCATTCAGCGAGCGAGATCAGTGTGAATATGGGGGTGGAGGGTCCTGAATCAGACGAGTGAAAGCCTTTGCTCACCAAAATCACACAGCTTCAGGATATCATTCGAGCTGATGAGGAGATTTTCAGGCTTGATATCTGCAGATTAGATAAAAAGGATGGATATTTTCTTAGTGGGCTCCATGCACAAACATAAAATCCTCAATAAATAAGAGATGTTGAGAATGGCATAAAAGCAGATCAAAGACATCACAGATCTTAACAAATTTGATTCCTAAATGATCGTTAAATCACAATTTGCTTAAATACTATAATATTCAGTTTTAAAATGTTACTGAATTCAACTTAAATACAAAAAAGGCATACTAAACCACAATAAAAAGCAAATATTAAATTATATAAATGAAGGCAATCTATATAAAAGAAGTTGTTATACCCCTGTGAACGATCTCATTTTTGTGGCACCAGTGAATAGCTTTGATCAGCTGAAAGATGTAGCTCCGTACTTTATCAGGTAGCGCACCATTAGGCAATTCCTCCAACAACTCCAGCATATTCTGAAATATGCAGCAAAACACTATCTGAGACACTATGAACATGTTAGCGGAACTATAGTTCAGACCACTACGAATGAAAAAGAAAATAAAAGATGTATTTTGCGCTGACCTTCTCCACATATTCAAATACCAGATAGAGTTTTCCCCGTCGACGGAAAGCCTCTTTCAGTTCTACGATGTTGTCCTGCTTCAGCGTACGGAGCATTTTGAGCTCTCGTAACGTTGTCTCTTTAACTTCCTCATTCTCTGCGGGAACACACAGGGGGTAAGGCAAGATTGAAAAGGGGCTTGTGTTTTCTTGAGTAAAACAAATGTGCTTTGGAGCTCTCACAGTAAAATGACATTATAAAAGGTGAACTTTGGTGTGCTATTATGAAGGCAAATCGCAAGTCTTTTTGTTGTGAAACTCTAAGATATCAACCATCTATCATCAAATTAAAGGAACGCACCACTTTTTTTCAAAAATAGGCTCATTATCCAACTCAGTTGAGTTTTCCATTGAGTTTTGAATCCATTCAGCTGTTCTCTGGGTCTGGCAGTAGCACTTTTAGCTGTAGCTTAGCATAGATCATCGAATCTGATTATAGCATAACAAAGAGTTTAGATATTTTTCCTGTTTAAAACTTGAATCTTCTATAGCTAAATCTTCTAAGACTGGACGGAAAATGAAAAGTTGCAATTTTCTAGGCTGATTTGAACTAGGAACCGTCAGTCTTATTCAATGATCTATGCTAAGCTACAGCTAAATGTGCTCCGGAGATCAGCTGAATGGATTCAAAAATGCTAAAACTCAACAGCTAAGCTCTAGGGGAGTTAAAAATTAGACTATTTTAAAAAAAAAAAGTGTTGTGCTCCTTTAATCAACATGATGACATTGTCCATTAAATTTATATAGAGAATTTATAAAAAAAAAATAACACAAGTGGGGTTTAAAAATGTAATTATATGTCCTTTTTATTCAACAGCACACTTCTGCTCACCATCTTACAATCATTGGGTAAAGCATATCCAGCTTTGGAGTAAATAATGTGAATTGTACTTTGTGTCATGGTAACCACAAGAGTATTGTAGTTCAATTCAGAGTCTCCGAGCAGTAAACTGCATGGATGAATAAAGCAAGCATTTGGTTGTAGCAATCTTTTACCTTCGCTGTCCTTGAACTTCTTAATGGCCACAAGCTCTTTTGTCTCCTGTAAAACGGATATGTAAATCAGTTTGAGCTCTTTCTCAAACACGAGCGTTATTAGCAAGCTGTTAATGGACTCAAGATGTAAAACAAACAACTGAGATTTGCACAAAAGAACTGAACCTAGAACAACCACTTTCCGGCTGCATCAATGGGGTATTTTTCATGACAAAGCCCCAGACTATGCTTCTGCTAAATGGAACAATGTGCCTGTTTTCAAAGAACAGATAATTTTATATTCGGATGTCTAATTATTAGGCGGAAGTATTGCATGCACATATTTAGCCGTGGGTTCACCAGCCCTTGCGGTGGAGAAAATGTTCACCCACTGTCAGTCACACAGAGTCCCTGTCATCTGTGGTGTTGGACGAAGCCTCTCTTGCCTATCTTTGTCATTCCGAGCTCTCAATTTGCACTACAGCACCCTTCACAGTGAAAGCATTAGCGGTATGACCACGCTAGTTGCTAAATCCCATCCATTTATCACAATTCTACACAGTAAACACTCACTCAGGACAAATTCCAGCCAGTAATATAGACTATAGTGCCCAGATAAATGGATATTAAACCATTTTTCTTCTGGATTCTGTAGCCTGTGTATTTCAAAGGCAGTATAATAACTGTCAGCAGCAAACAAGTCTGATAAATCTAAACTGAGAGAATTACTTGGCCTAGTTGCGGATACTCACTTGTGGAAAAAGGTCTTGCCATATTTTGTGCACACATACCAAGGTAATACAGCAGTATTATCTGAAGCACCTTAGTGAACCATGTAAATACTATGGCATATTAATAAAGTATACATCCAGTATTAGAGGCATAGCCTGTTTTTCCCCCCACATCTACCATGGTAATACCTTGGAGTAACATAAAATCCAAAGTTAATTCTTTCAATATTGACTGAAGTAATGATGCTGAAAATTAAAATTTAAACAGAAATAGACCTAAATGACATTTTAAAATATATGAAAACAGAAGGCAGGATATTCAAGTTTGTACTGTATTTAGGTCTGTCGTGATAACAACGTTTTTTTGTGCAATAAATTGCCCCATAAATAATTGTGGTAAGCGATGTTATTGTCATATTAAGACCATTTTATGCCACTGAATGTATAATCATAATAGAACAGCATAATAATGGAAGAAGGCCTACACACTTTCAATTGACAACAAACATTTAATTCATAAAAATATTTAGGATCACGGAAAATACTTCACTTAAAATACTTTAAATAATAATACACATTTTCTTGCAATTAGAAAAAAGACAAATACACAAAGAACTTTTATGGAGATTTTTTTCACACTATTGCTGAAAAGCACAATCCCTATTTAGCAGTCAGATCTCTGTATGAACAAGGGCACATATCCATAAACAAGGCCATATCTGCAGATTACATTTTTTTGAAGAAGGATTTTTTAAACTTTGAACTCGTTAAGTACGAGAAGCTGCAAAAAACATTGGCACAAGTTTAATTTTTGTGTGTTTAAATATAATGGGCAATATATTGCATCACCGAACATTACTGAGGTCATGTACATATACTGTGCAATAAGTCTATATTTATTATTGCGACAGGCCTAAATGTATTTATCATCAAATAAATGCAGTCGTGGTGAGCATAGGAAACTTCTCTCAGAACCATAAAAAGACAAGACCTTACCAACATCAAACTTTTGAATGGTAGTGTAATATATTCACTACAGTACCACCTCAGTTTATCAAGTCAAAAAGCAAAACCAATGCACATTTTATAGCAAAAATGTGTAAACTCTTGGACAAAATCCATAAAATGCCCAAACTCTGAAGCTTTCAGCACACCGCCGAGGCCAGCATTTAAACCAGTTGCAATTAAACTGAAAGAGAATCCCAACTGAAACTCCCACAACCAAACGCTAGCTCTACCTGACGCCTCCGGTGCAGAAGCAAGTGCCTTGAAGGCTTCCTCATGCTTCTCCTCCGCAGTGGAACTACAAGTCATTTTCACTTAAAGCACAGCTCGTCATGAACAGATATGATTCCCGATCAGAAATGATTAAGAGGCTCAGCGGGGATGTGTGGATGGATAAGGGTGTAGTTTTTCCATATTGAGTTTCCCAGACCCCTGCATGGGCTACTTGCAGAGTAGTCCTGCCTGCTTTAATTACACTGAACGGTCAGGCTTTCAGTATATGTCTGGACTAGTCAGACCATGGTTATATTGCCTTTTGATATTAAAATCTTCTTTTTTTTACCAGAAATATTTTCTGATATGGGGTTGGCCCTGAGCAGGAAGAACGATTCTGCAGGGTTTTGATAGTTTCCCAATATGCATACATGCTAGAAAGTATGCAAAAAGCAATACTGGCTAAGTATGCAACCCACTGATGTTAAAGGTGCCATAGAATGGAAAACTGAATTTACCTTGGCATGGTTGAATAATAACAGTTCAGTACATGGACATA
>JAUMHQ010000066.1:9074461-9087076 GCA_032361165.1 Enteromius paludinosus
AAGTAATTAACAAGATTTTAAAATCTATACGATGTTTGATAGGGAGCCAGTGCAGTGTTGACAGAACCGGGCTAATAACATATATTTAGCACACTACTAACGAAGGCTACTTGGCATGTAGTTGCAGAGTTACTGATTAACAGCTGTTTAAAGGGTACCATCAAAATAATCAAACTGATGTTATATTTAAGGTTCAATTAAATGGTATAATTAAATCAAATGTGGGTATTTTTAGGTGAACTGTCATGGTTCAGTATTACCATGTCATCCTCCAGCCTTTTTATGGTTGTTAGAGCATTCCTCTCCCTCAGAAAAAAATATTAATTCATCCATCCTGCAATAACTGTGTAATGGAAATTAATAAAGTAAGCAGAAAGAGTAAACCAGAAAACCAAAAACGTGTATTTTAATGGTTAATATCTGTTGTGGATAACGAAGCAAGCTCTTGATGCAAACCTTATTGTCTTCTGGTTTCTTTATGATAATCATAAAATGGTTTTGTTTAGAATCAGTAATGCAAAATGTGGTATGCTTTGCCTAAATTATGTTCTTCATCCCTCATTTTGTTATTTTTAGAGCTGTTTATTAGCCCTAGGTAGGCTACACTTATTAGTTATGCATTCACCTCTGGTCCTGTTCTCACACCTGAAGTGAGAAGAACAGGGCAAGTTTTTTTATGTTAAGTGTTGACGCTTTCACACATCTCACACACTAAGGTGGCTTAAGGCATTTAGAATAAATGTGTGAGACAAAGCAGACAAAACTAATTTGGCTGTAGCCTGTTTGTGTGTTTGTAACAATCTTTGCTATACATTTGCATAATTTCATGGCAAATATCAAAGGCTTGAGTAGGGTTTATTTGGTTTTAGCAGGGAATTCTGTGCCAGACTGAGGTGTGGGTATGAGAATATACCTGCCGGGTACTTAAGCACATAAATACGGTCAGCAGGAGTGTTATTCACTCTCTGTACTTATTTGCTTCAAACCGGGTGTTCTGAATCTGATCTACATTAACCTTTTACCCCCTTCAGCCCTAAAAGCCTGGGAGGAGCTTTGAAATGGCAGGAGACTGATGATTATAGGGGTTTGGATTTTGTAAAATGTAGTAGTTTTTCGGTTGCTCATAAAACGACCCCATTTTGCAAATAATATTTTTAAACAACTGTGCAGTGTTGTTTGCAGTTTTCAAATGCCTTGTTTTTTTATGCATGCATACAAGGATTTTTTATTAATAAAGTGTTTAGTGTTATGCATAGCTAATGATGATTTTTTTTTATTTTAATATTTACATTTTCAAGGTAAAATCGAAGTTTCATAAATATTATTATCTATGAATGTTGTTGTTATTCATAAATAATAATTGCTTTGTTGTTAGTGTTATTTATGAGTAATGCATTAGATTGTAGGCTAAATCTAAATAATAATAATTTATGTATTAATTTATAATCATTCGGACAGGTATATTTTAAACAAAAACAAAAAAATCATTTTATGGGTCAAAATTTAATTGTATGGGTCGCCAAAAATCATTTGCATATTAAGTAAAGATCATGTTCCACAAAGATAGTTTGTAAATTCCCTACTGTAAATATATCACAATGTAATTTTTGTTAATTATATGCATTGATAATTGTTTCATTTGGACAACCTTTTTCAATATTTAGATTTTTTTGCACCTTCAGATTCTAGATTTATAAATAGTTGTATCTCGGCCAAATATACATCAATGGAAAGTTTATAGATTCAGCTTGGTGTAAGTATAATATCTTATGACTGGTTTTGTGTTCCGCAGTCACAAATAGTTATCGTTTGTGAATGTTACATCACATGTAGACAAAATCTCAGAAAAACTACATCGTCAAGTTAATTTTTCTTTAGGATACAAAAACAATTTTATGTAATAAAGGATTTTATTCTATTTCAATATAATCACATTTTTATATTCAGCGCCTTATAGTTAAGGACAGTCAGTCTGGATGATGACATGAATACGACCCCCAGTCTCCCACCTCCTCCTCCTCCTCTTTCTCCCCTGTCTCCTCCTCTCCTCGTCCCCGCCTCCATATTAATCAGATATTGCCCGATCAGGGCTCCACCGGCACGGGCTTTGTCATGCGCTTCTGCCGCTACCGCTGCTGTTCAAACCGGGCGCGAAAGTGAGCGCGAGCTCCGGTTGTTCTGTTGTTTTAAAAACAGTCATTCTCCACCGACAGATAGATTTACACCGGAATCGTTAGTTCACAACGCGGATATAGTTGAAAGTTGGCGTTTTGGTGAGTTTCTCTGGTGTATTTCCGAGGCTTTTGTCTCTGCTGTCTGTTGCTTTGTTTTAGTGGCTTGTGCATTGAGGTCACATGAGTTTAATTGAAGTGTGTTTTTTGCATAGGCTTAATTCCTGTTGCTTTTATTTGCTTCGTGTTGAACAAACACTCCACTTTTATTTCTCTATTTGTGAAAACCATTCATTGAGCTGAAAGACTGTGGCAAGCCGTTTTAATATTTATTCTTTTAAATCAAGTAGTATCTATATTTAAGTTACTGGTTTTGTTGTTGTTTGAAAAGTAATGCAATAGTGTCTAGTGTCTTTTTTAACTTCAGTAGTAATTGTTTATTAGATGCTAGCAACTATTCTAATAGCAATTAGTATTTATTTAATAGGAATCAATTAAAATATAATTTTTAATTGCAAAAATGCACTACATGCAATACTTTTTCAGTTTGCAGTGACTAATCAGAATGTATAATACATATGGTTCGGTTAAATTTTATTGAATCGCTACCCACAATTATTGGAATACACACTATTCAGTTAATATCTGCACCACAGATCACCATTGAATTCAACATGGAAAGGAAATATTTTACTGTAATGAAGAAACAGTTATTTTCACTATAATAGCAAGGGGATAAACTGTTAGTACTAAGCTATTCAACTGGTCACTAATGCTTATTTACTACATTGTAAGATGTCACACTTATTAGTAATCGTAATATATTACTAGTACCTGTTTTAATTGTAAACATAGCCTGCCACAAAATTAGATTTTTATATGCGGTCAGTCATAAAGTTATGTATATATTTGTATATATTCTGAAATTTGATTGGGCAAGAAAATATATATGCATCAGTGATTTGAAGCTTTAACTAATTTTCATCTGAATGGAAAAATCCTGTTGACTCGTAAAAGTAAAATCTGAGAGTAATGTACAAAAGCCGCCAAAATATTTCAAGCTTTTGTTGAAACACTGTTTTGACTTCGGCTCTTTAACAGATTGCATTGTTTCATTAAATTGCCTAGGGCTCAGGGAACCCTATATCCCCTTTTACCACACACGCATATGCATGGACGCAGACAGACACACACACACTCTTTTTCGGCATTACTCCCCCACAACATGTGGTTCTATTTCCTGCTGAGTTGAAGCCTCAGTCAGCCGTAGACGGATTGCTCTGGCGTTCAGGTCTGGTGTGGGGCGAAATGTAAATATTGTTGAAGAGGTGAAGTGATTAGACTGGTTTTGCTCGGACACCTTCGTTGCACATCGGTCGCAACCTCTCCCATGACCAGGCGCCCCTCAGGTTCTGCGCTGAGCTGAAGGGTGTGCGTCTGTGCTCTGGGAGTCAATCTAGGGGTCACCGGGTCACTGGACTGAGAAGTACACTTCACCTTACATGCGGCGCGATCAGGGTGGATAGGGGTTTTGCATGCCCATTATGCTTGATTCCCATTGTGCCTGCTTATATTCATTAGATATTTGAATGAGAATCGGCCACTCTTAAATGAAAGATAACACTTGTCCATTCCTTGCACGCTCTTTCTCGTCTCCTCATTAAACGTATGCGTCTCGAGCTTCATTTCTCTTGCCGTTCCCCTCTCGAGGCCCAGGAGAGCAGCTGCACGTAGGACTCTGTGAAAGCTCCCAGATGTACTTAGCAAAGCCGACTACTGCTGACCGCCCGTCAGCCACCCTGTAATATGAGAAGATTAGCTGATCTTAGAGATGGCCCATACAGAGGAAATAATAGGAGAATTTGGTGCCGTTGGTCTGAAGGAGGTGTGTATGCATTGGAGATTTCACTTTATTGTTGTTTGATACTCAGAAAGCATCAGCTATTTTACACCACTGATGGATTTGTTGATGCTGAACTGCAGATATTTGATATTGTGGGTTTTCAAGGAGAGGAAAGGGAAAAGGATTGGTGAATATTAAAAATATTTGGTTTGCAAGGCAGGGTGTGCGCATTGGAGATGAATTTTTTATCAGCAAACTCGCATGGATGCATTTGATGAATTTACAATGAACTTATAACTCAAAGCACTGTCTAGTGTCTTTTTTTCCCCCTTTTACTTATTTGTAGTTTTGCAGAGCTGTTTCTTGTACATCTGCTTTAACATTTTTGTAAAATAAATGATTTTAGTCTTTTAGTATATTATACTCTTTTATTACATACTTTTAGAGAAAATCTAAAGGGCTTTAATGGGTGCTTCAAAAGATAACCACAAGGTGCTTTTTCAAATGAGACTATAAAGCAGGCACTGCATTTTGAACCAGCAACAAAATGAATAATACATCAACATTCCAGCTCAGTAATATTAATAGAAAATTGTTTGTCGTTCTGTGCATGATTACATGATTTTGAAATAAACTGCAGAGATGCGTTATATACCCATCACATCTTGTCCCGCAGCTTGATAATGCACTTATATAAGTGGGAAAGGGGGTTTATAGTAAATAGTCTTTATTCATAATGAGGATTACCTGTTGGCCCCTGAAAAGAAGCCTTTGACCACAGCGCTATTGGGGGAGGCCTGCAAAACAATAGGGTGCTGAAAAGCACATGCCTCCTGTGGGGCACAATGGCCAGCTATAACAGTCTCGCCTCACTCCATCTTGAAGAGGATCCCAGGATAACTCAATTTTTGCACTGGCCGTTATTAAACAGCCGCTTTCAGGGTTGTAATGTGATGCTTCTAATATGCAAAATCTAAAATGGCCTCTGAGGAAGAGAGTTCAGCAGTATTGTGGGCTTTTGAGTGGCCAAATTCTAAGGATCAAATATCAAAATTTGTGGCTCAACTCTGTTTAATTCACTCAATCCATTCCGCATAAAAACTAATTTGAACCAAACTGAAAAAGTGACTTTTTATTATGTACTAGTCACAAGGTTTATTTTTTATTTTTTATAATATATATATTTTTTTATTAATAATTATTTAGTATTATTATTATTGTTAGTTATTTGAGTTAGTTGAGCGGTGGGGGTTTGTGTGGTACCCAGGTGAAATTAATGCAGTAAAAATAATCTCATTTAATTTGTGGATATTGCACATATAGCTTAATAAAGTCTTTTAGGTTCTAATATACTGTACTAGTGATGAATCACCAGTTGATTTAATGGTATCAAACCAGACCTGTCTTCAAAATGCTTTTTCCTTCAAAAAAAAAAAAAAAAAAGTAATTAAATTTTATTACTTTAATACAGTGGTGGCCAAAATGATTAAAACATATTTTTACCAGCTAAAAAAAAAGTTTACATTTCCAAACATTTAATTTGCTATTAATTGTAATAATCTAGTGAGATTTTTACAGTTGTGCTCCTAAATTGACATTCCTCTTGCAGAATATGCAAAATGTTAATAATTCAAACCAAATAAGTGGGATCATTAAATTGGCATGTTATTGTTTATTTAATACTATCCTGAATGTCATCCAGAAAGCTACAGGGATTATTAAGGTATAGGGGTATGTAAACTTTTGAACAGGGTCATTTTTGGTGTGAATTTAGTTATTGTTTTTGTCTTGTGGAGTATATATAAACATCTGTTATGCGAAATTAAAATACTTTGATATTTGAACTTTTGTTTTTCATCAAATGATTTGTATAATATTTTTACAGTAACATTTTTTGTTATAATACTTACAAATATTTTTTTTCTTCCCTACCTTCAGTCACGTTTTCAAAGACTGTTAATCCGACACTGGGCCAGTCCAGTCAGTCTTGGCGCTCCATGCAGTCCCCGTACCGCCTGCCGCACCCTCTGCCCCCTCTGCCAGTGCGCAAGGGGGTACGAGGGAGGAGACCCAAGAGCCAGACCATCGCCATGCTAAAAGCAGCAGCCGAGGCGGCGGCAGCAGCAGCTGCAACCGGGACGTCACCGAATGGCCAAACGCAGTCCAGTGCAGCCAAGAGCCCCATGAGCTCACCGCTCACACCCAAACCATATAAAAAGAGAGGACCCAAACCTGGCAGCAAGGTACAACTGCATTTTGCCTTGATTTGATAGAACAGTACTTAGACAGGAGAGGGTGTAGGGGGATCGGGACAGGTCTGCAAGCTAGGACTTGAAAACGAGACGCCCGAAGTGCAATGGAGCTACAAAGAAATTAAAGCTAAATAGCAATAATCTTTAAAAGCACATTACAAATTGATTACAATTAAAATAAAAGCGGAGAGTATAAATACAAAAGCCTCACATGCTTGTCGTTTCAAACCTGTACGATTTTCTTTTTTCTGAGGAGCTCAAAATAAATAGGTAGCCAATGTAATGGGAATTTCTTTACGGTATAAAGTAATAAAGAGGGGGATTTCGTCAGCCACCGATCATTATGGTGCTTTTGTTTGATTTTGGGCCGTATGTCATGAGCAATTATTCTTATTAAACATTAACACTTCTATTATAATTCTTCCCCATGAACGGTACATTAAACATGCTGTATTCACATCGCTTGTCAGTCGCAATCAAGATAAGGCACTTGTAGTCCTATGCCATAGTTTTAAGAAGGCGGGCAAACAATACGGTTGTTTTATCGCTCACTCTCTGTCTTCTACCTTCACAGAGGAAACAAAAGGTTTCTCATTCACTTTCAAGCCCCACGTTGTCTTCCTCAGTGTCAGAAGGGAGACTCTCTAGTCTGCAGACAACAAGAGAATCAGGAGTTGTGTCCACGGGTAGGCTTTTATCTTCCTGCCACACACAGGCCATGTGCTCCACAATATTCTGATGGCTTTGTAGTGTCGTGTACTTCACCTGACTATCCACTCCCTCTTCTTGTAGTTTGTGTGTATGTGAATAAACATGGAGACCCAGGGCCACACCTGGACCGGAAACTGTTATTGCAGCTGCCTGATCATTTCGGGCCGGGTCCCGTGAACACGATCCTCCAGCATGCGGTCCAAGCCTGCGTGGACTGTGCGTTTCAGCCCAAAGCTCTCTTCAGCTTCCTGCAGTCTCAGTCTGATGGCGGGGAAATCATCAGAGGTTGGTTTGGACCTGCTTCAGTACTGCAGATTGTGATCAGGGTTTAATTTTAAGAGTGATTCTTTGATTAGAAGAACCTAATAAAATATTTTAATATAATATAATATAATATAATATAATATATATAATATAATCTTTATACAGTCCCAAAATCATTCAGACTCTTTCACCTGACCGTGTTTTGCCTAAGTGCTTAAGCACGGCATTATCAAGATGAATTTGTTCTATAACAATTTAACTCTTGTCGTAACACTTTAAGTTCTTGTCATATTTGACTATTTTCTAAATATATGTGAGAATTGTTGAAGATGTCTGAACAAATGTTGGTTTGACTCTAACTGAATATTTTGGATTTAGTTTTTTTTTAGAGTAATTTTGTTTTATTGCTATTTAACTTTACTTTTAAATTCTCTGAAAACTGCGGTAGCTAGCACTCACAGTATTAACTCACAGATAGATGTTTTGACAAACATAAAGCATTTTTTGGAAGAAGTTAATTTTTCAAAACGTCAGGTAGTCAGGAGTGCTCCTAAAGAAAGAATGAGCCATAATCCAAAGTGTTTTGAGAGCTGAATGGCATACTACTGTAAGCATTGAGCTCCATTAGAATTAGTGTAGTTGTATGTTATTTCAAGGCTGTCAGCAAGTGTGTGCTTTACAATAAATGGAGAAGTGAGAGCACGGGTGCGTGGCTGACCTGAAAAGAGAAGGGTGTGTGTATATTTAAAGAGAAGCGTGTGTGTGCACAGCTGATGTCATCAGACTGCGAGTAATAAGGGATGACATCTGTGTGTAACCTGGTTTGGAGCATTTGATTGGGCTGTCCCCAGGGGATGTGTGTGTATGTGTGTCTATATTTGTGTGTGTGTGCAGGGGGTGGGGCCCACGCTAGGACTGTGGGGCCATCTGCCGCGACGCCATGGCCCCTTAATCGGCACCCATTTAGCGCCAAAAAACCCCCCCACCACCACCCAACCAAGACACACAAACACGCATGCACGTATTTTGACGGTTGGGACTATGTTTTTTTTAATGCCATACATTCATGAAAAGCACAATAGATTATACAGCCATTCACAGACGTATGAATTCCATGTGATGTTTAGGAGCAATGCAGTTATTTATGTGTGTTTAATTTTGCCCAAATTCTACTTTCATGCAGTTCGCTCAGAAGGAGGAATCCACTATGTCAAGCTCCCCACTGCCTCCAGTGCATCGTTCGTTCTGCGATTTCTAGAAACCCTTTGTCACCACCTGCATTGTGATAACCTGTTCAGCAGCCAGCCGTTCAGTCCACTAACTACTAACACACACAAGGCGTATGAAAGGAGTAAATCAGGTATATTGCTTCTTTAAATGTGAGTTAAACTACTTTCTTATAGCTCTTCTAGTCTTCCAGAAGTGATCTATATCTGCTCTTCTCTTCTGTTGCAGTGAAAGAGGAGACTTCAGAAGCTTTGTCTGTAGCACGAGGCACAAGACGTTTCAACAGAGATTCAGCGGCCTACACTGCTGCCCTGTCACCGAAACTACAGAGAACAGAAGCTCTGCCCTCAGACGGTACGATCCTGCTCGGACTGTTTTTGCTTCATCTTGTCTGAGAGTTAATGATAGCAATGCCATGATAACTGCAACAGATCAAAGCCAGCACTAATGAGTCACACTGAAGGTGAATGGGGGGCGGGTTTTCTTTAGGTAGAGTTCTCTCATTAACTGCACATAATAAAACTCTTACTGCAGACAGACCCCTAATTCAATTGCCTACACTGTAACTAATTAAGTGTCTGATTTTTATTAGGCTGTGAATGACCTGCCAATTTTTCTACTGCTGTTATAATTAGCCAGATGTAGGTGTTGTGTACTTAGCTCTTATTAAATGTTTCATAGATGAAGCTGACAAATTGAAAAAAAAAAAAAAAATGTTAAAAATGATTGGTAGTGATTGTACACGTGTATTGGGAACCAATTGTAAACATTTCTTTTATTCTTTTTCACAATTTAAAGACCGCAAAACACAGCACAGCTGTTTTCAACATAGATAACTGTATCAGCAAAATTTGGAAGTTGGCTTACTAAAGTTGGCTTGCATGTTGCAAGCAAACTTTTAAATGGGACATGTATGTGTCTATACGTACCTTAAATATGAACTAAAACATTTCACTTCACGGTTCTTAACAGAAACCATTGCCCATGCTGAAAATGGTGCCACCACAGACCAGCAGTTCTCAGAAGAGTCAGTAGACTCTGCCTCCAATTCTGTTGCCCCCCGACCCCCCGCACTACGGAGCACGTCTGAGTATCACACCACAGCCGGAAGCAGCCCCCACTACCCCTCTCACCCCCCACCCCTCCGCAGACTCTCATCCAACCCCTCCGAGCTGGGCCCTGCACGCACACACAGACGAGTGGAAGGTAGGCTATGTAAGAACGCTTTGTTAGACACCTTCACACACACTATTAATAACATGTAAGAAGATGTCCCTTTTTCTGTTTGTAGATTAAAATCAGCCCTCAGATTTATAGCTAACACTTTGGAATAATAATTGTCTAATTAGAAATTAGATCCTTATTGTACAGTGTTACTGGAATGTCATGAGGTTTTGAATACTGATAGATAGATATATATAGATATATATATACATATATCTATCACGGCTGACACAAAACAACATACGCTATTTGCATTCAGTGGATACTCTCCATAATAACTTTTTTAAAGACTATCTCTTTGGTTTTGAAACTTTAATCCTTAGGGATCTTATCCAAGCACTAACATCTTATAACACTCCTGAGAGAAAGAAACAATTTTAATTGCATCATATGACCCCATTGATGAATTAGTAAAGTTACTCATTTATTGAATCTTATTGAAATTCAGTGAGCTTTTAGTGTCTGTGCTTGTAGACATTACACTTGTGTTTGAGCAGTTTTATTGCTCACCTGCCTTGAATGCTTTGGGTCTAGCAGCTTGGCTCACGTGATCAGCGCTGCTCTTCGGAGACTGAGATCTATTTCTATTTTGGGATAAACACCCATATCAGTTCCACACAGAGTGCCTGAGTGAGGACCAGATGTATTTTCTTTAATCAAATGTCAAGTGGCACAATAGGCTTTGATATGGATTAAAGCCTGTTAGAGGCTCAGGGGGCCATATTTATTTAAATAGCAGCTCTTAGCAGGGGTGATGTTTGGGGTTCAGTTTTATTTTCCATTTTAATGAGACCGAGTCCAGGGGGAACCAATCCTAGACCAGAAATGTTCATGTTCAGTTTCCAAAAAAACTTTGTGAATTGTAAAACACATAATGCTTGTAATGACAGGTAATTCACAACATTTATTTTTATTTTTTTTACATGTAGCTTTAAGTCGTGGGCTGTATTTAATGCTATCATACTATTCTTTTCGTCTCTGCAATATTTGGTACATAAATGTTTCACAAAATGAAAATGTTATGAATAATGTGTGGAATGAATACTGCTTCCCACAAATAAAAAACATTGAAATATTAAACAATATATTGGATTAAAAAAAAAATAATAATATAGCACACTATTAGCTGTGGTTTCCAAATTTATAAACTAAAACTACATTGTTTAATTTTTTGGTTTTAATTTTAATTTGGGTTGTTTTCTAGCTGCTAGCTCAACCACTGGGCCTGATCACCAAGCAGCAGAGAAGGATACGGCCAAAACATCTTGTAAAAGTCCTTCATCTTGGAGCATAGAGGAAGTGATGCAATTTGTGCGTGATGCTGATCCACAAGCACTGGGCCCACATGCAGAGCTCTTCAGGAAACATGTGAGATTTCTCTGGATTTCTCTCAGCTGTTTTTTTGTTTGTTTTTTGCACTTTTTATTTTATAATAAAATGATTGTTTTGCTTTTCCACAGGAGATTGATGGGAAGGCCTTGATGCTTTTACGGAGTGACATGATCATGAAGTACATGGGGCTGAAACTGGGTCCTGCTCTTAAACTTTGCCATCACATTGAGAGACTCAAACAGGTGAAATAGTAACTGGATCCACTAGAGGGCAACAGAGAAAAACACAGGTGCTCTACATTTTAGAGTCAAACCACAGATACACGGATATTTATTACCTGGGAAATTAATGTTGACCTATTTCAGCTGTAATCATTCCTTCTGGTTCAAAGGTTAAGGAAAAAAAACTGATCAGCTGAATATTTTCGTTTTTATGGCAAAAAGAAATGCAAAAATTAACATTAGCAAATTGATTTTCAAAACTACCTACCTTTGCATGGACATTGTGTACAACCATTCTGTACAAGAATGTTCACTCGCCTCTAGAAAAAAAAAACCTCACAGACAATGCTAGAGAAAGCTGAATCCCAAAGGATTTCACTGTATTATGTATTGTTTCTGGTGTTGTCTACATGCACAGACAGCTTGACAAATGTTCACTTTCCACTGTATTATGAAAATGCATTTCAAATACACTTCGTACATTGACTGACTATGACGGGTTTTGGTGCCGGTTAATCAAAATTCACCATTTGGGATATAATGTGTTTTTTTTTGTTTTGTTTTTTTTGGGATAACACCAATCATATTTCAAAATATTCTGCTTTTTCGTAAAATAACAGTGAAAAAATAAAAATGTAATGTTTAGTTTATGTCATATAAACCAAAAAATGCTTTATGGTCTCTAAAAGGCATCAATTTTAAAAGCACAATTTTACTTCTGACTGTTCATCAAAATTCATTACTATTGCTGTTTAACTCAAGATAATTACTCAGGACACTTGTAAGATACGTTTTCATTGATTTCATATTTTGTTAAAACAATCTTTACTTCTAAAAAACGAGCATATTAATGTCCACACCAGCACTTCAGGTGACTCCCATGAAGCAGACGTAAGGTCACATGGTCTCATTTATGTGCATGCTGAATGATGTACAGAGCATGCAGCAATCCCAGATATGTTTGTGGTTCTTTTTATGTGTGTATCATACAAATGTGTATTTAGTTCAGTATTCTGTCTCTCGGTGCATTTTTTTTATTATTATTTAATAGGTAAAAAAATGAAGCCTTTTTTGAGCGCATTGTGTCAGTTTATTTCATTGATAGATGTTGTGATGCTTTGTGTTATGATTACTCATTTATTTACATACATTTTTAGCTCCTTTTAGATACACTGTATTTACTTTGCTCTTATACTCAGGTTGAAATATTTTGTATTTACTTATTTGAACACTTTTCTACCGTTGGAATAAATAATTGCATTTATGAAGTTGTCATTTTCACTGTATTTTCAGTGGAAAGGTGCATTACCTCATTAAATATGCTTTTCTAAAAACGTGACCATTTCCTTTGGGTTTGGATATGTGTATAA
>JAUMHQ010000066.1:9097179-9110178 GCA_032361165.1 Enteromius paludinosus
AGAAGATCTGTATGGAGGAGTGGGCCAAAATCCCTCCTGCAGTGTGTGCAAACCTGGTGAAGAACTACAGGAACCATCTGAACTCTGTAATTGTTAACAAAGGCTTCTGTACCAAATATTCAACATTTTTTTACTCAAGTGATCAAATAATTATTTGACATAGTAATTCCCAAATAAATGATCAAAATCTTATTGACCTCACTGTATATGCTCCGTCTGTTCTTTCAAAACTCAGCTGTACACAAATAGCGTTTCATTAGATTAGATTGTCCAGTTCCTGGAAAAAGCTCAAACTTTGTATACAGTGATGTAAAACTGCAAATTTCAACAAATCACACACATTTTGTACATTTTCTGAACAGAGACATACTCAACAAATTCGGGAATGTGTAAATACATTTTACGTGGAGATGTGACATGTTCTGGTGTTTTATTGCATGCTATACAAAGGATGTAGAAACTGAATTACGACCACAGTGAAAGAGCGTTCATCAGAGACGGATGACCAGAAATCGTTCTTTTCACAGCATGTCACCTTCCCTTCAGTGGCACAGTGTAGGCTTGTCAAATCTAGCTAATTCCTATGAGTTTTGAACTCTGAGAAGACCTCCAACTCTGAAGAATTTCACTTTAAAAGTGAATCCATTCTTCTTCAAATGAACAGTACGCTTGATTTTAAGGGTATTCACAGAATACATTGAGGTTGAGGTCCTTATTTCTTCTGCAGTCACAAAAATCTTCCATGTTGGTAGGTTAAGTAAATATACAAGATGACACCTGAAAATCGTGACAACAAATGCACAACCCAATTTGGGTCTTTGAAGAAAAGGTAAACTAAACACAGGTAAAAAGGATTCAATTCGTTTTCAAAACAGCTGTTGGAATGCTGTTTGACAGTTTGAGATTCGACACACACATACTGTATTTTCCCTTACATTTCACTAAACTAAAACTGGATTACTTTATCTGCTTGCCTTGTTTTTTAACAGTACATCCAGGTTGTATATTTCAAAATATAAATAAGCAAATTAAGTGCAAAAGAACTGATGGTTTTGCAAACCAGTCTACTATTAGAACCATGTTAATAACAGTTCTAGCTTTCTTTTTCTCTGAAATCTTTCCCCTTGCACACCCTGCTAAGAAAGGCCATGGTGCGATTGTCCTTAGAAAAGCATCCACATATTCATGTAAATTTGTGTCAGTTGATTATGGAAATAGAATTTTCTATTTTTGTTAAAGAACTAATTTCACCTTCTCATTTTGTGAGCATAAAAGCGTGGTATTATGATGAAAATCATAGCTCTCAATGATAAACGTTAATGCGAAAAATTCAAGTTCTTCTTCCTACAGAATACAAAAGAAGCTTAAAGAAATCAACATTGTTGTCAAACCACATACATCAGGGGAGAAAACTAAGGTAGATCATAATATGTAGACAGCACTCTCACACAGTTCAAATAGAATGTTTTCATATTATAAAAGATTTATCATTTTGCTAAGTGGTTAAAAAAATTATTATACCACTAAGAGGAGCGATCATCGTGTGGACTTCCATCTGAGTTCTCAGTCTCTCCCTCTGATATTGCCTGCATTGGGGCAGTGTACAGCCGACTCCGCGTGCTATAGCGACTGCTGTTTGCCGCAGGTGGAATTCTGGAACGTCCCTGTCTGGAGGCAGCTGACATGGTAAGTGTTTTTGGAGAGAATCCTTCACTGTTGGCCTTAGGGAATTGGCTTGGAAGTGGATCTCCACTGCTAGTGGACTCCTGGAGGGGTAAGGGGGGCTCCTCTATTTGCCGTGCAGCCTCTAATAGCAGGTCTCCTTGAGTCTTGGGTGTGATGGGGCTCTTGAGGATCTCCGTAGCAGACATGCGGTAACTTGAGTCTGAGCGACTACCCTTCTTTAGCAGCAGGAGTTTGAACTCCTCACTGGATGTACTAGACTTTTTGGCACACCTGTAGATGGGTCCTGAGGCTCGCTGAGAGCTGTTTGAAGGGACTGAGGCAGCAGGGGTGACTGGGCATACAGTAGGATTGCTGACAGGGGCGGTTACAGGTGCTACTCCAGGCCGACTTTTTCCACTCATCTCCCCTGAGTCTTTACGTCCCAGCACTTTCCTTTTAGATCTGTAATCATTTGGTTGACAGTGTATTTCGGTCACATAAAAGGTTCAATGAACAGATTAAAGATCATCCAATGTCATATCATAAGACACATAAAATGAGACAAAATGTGGCACTTGAATGCGAAACAATCATGCTTACCTGTGTATCATGGCAAACAGATCTTCAGTTGTGCGTAGTTTGTTGGGGGATGGGAAAACATTATCATCATCAGGTTTAGAGTCATCAGTCAAAGGAGAGGTTGAATTGTCACTCGGGGTTGATTCTGTCAACACGCAAAGCATTCATAACTTAAAATCAATTAGCTCTTGAAATAAAGTTATGCATTCAACAGCTTGAATGTGAAAGTAGTCCAATAGAAACTATGTTTTTGGGTGAACTATCCCTTTAAGCAATATCAACAGGAAAAGAAGAGTGTTGCTTTCCTTTGTTACATTAGCACAATTTCAAAATATTCAACATTTCTGATTTATTTATTACGATTTAAAGAAAAATGAACATGCATACATTAAAGAACTGCTTCCTTGTTGGCAGAAGCAATTTAAAGTAGCTACACCCACCACTGCCTCGACATTACAAAAGATTTAATGTTTAAGAACAGTAGCAGTGATGTCCTGTAGGTAGTTCGATTTCTATTTATTTCCAGACTAGTTCTACTATCAGTCTTCTCTTTTTTTATGATCACATATCAGATCAGAAAGGCATTTATTTTCAATAAAACAACAGTAAATGATTTAATAAAGTAAATATTTAAAAAGTGGGGGAAAAAATCCCTTTCAGTTATTAATAATGAAGTTTTATTGGGTAGGCCCTACAGGTAAAAGGGTTAGGTGTAGAGTGGGCCCCCAGTAGCAGCATACATTAAAACATTTAATTAATTATAATTTACATTTAAAATGCATACTGTTTTATAATGTAATACAACAATATCTACCACTATTTTGATAAAGTATACATAAAGCATTTAATTATACTTATTGCAAAGGAAATACTACCTTTTTACATAGAGTAAAAAGACTTCCATGTCTGCGAGCAACCTGTTGCTGTTTGGTGAATGAATCCACATTTCGAACAAATCAGAAAGATTCGGAGCAAATGATTCAATTACATTCATAAATCACTTGTTCAATTTCTTAATAAAACGGTCCTTTCGAATAAATCAAATAATTCAATGGTTCATTCATTAAGAATGTAATATTTTTTACAGGACAATTACCCTTGCTGAAGTAGTCCTCTGTGTCCGGGGTCGACCCTTCTTCCCTTATGTCCTGTGAGGCACTTTTGGTTGCGAAACCTGATGTCTCATAATCCTCTTCTCGGCCTTGTACATCGCTGATTGTGTAAGTGTGCGATGCCTCTTGAGTTGAAACAGGCACTTTGTCAGGGCTGTTGCACAGTACAAAATTGCTCCGCTGTATTTCACTGTAAGCAGGGGGCGGCATTGTGCTGGCCGAACACATGGGCTGTACTGAAGGGTCTGACCGTGAAAGCTGATGCAGATCTTGTTTTAGTCTCTCTGGTGACAGTGTCAGTTGCACATTTGGGTACCTTCTGCTGTCTTGTTCGTTCTCAGGGCCATGAGATGACCTTGTCGAAGAGTCTTCTTTTTCAGGAGTTGGGTCTACCGGAGTTCTGAAAGCAGTCATTGCCCAGTAAGTACCAGGACCAAGCCTCTCCTGTCTCACTTTCACTTCCTCATGGGGAAGAATGTTTTCCCCTGGTGGAACCTGTGATTCACAGAGTTGTGCCGCAGGGGGTTTGTAGGCTGGTGGCTTCCTGTTGTGCCTGTTGCTAGAGGATGGGGGATCAGTTATTACTGTGGGACATTTGGGGCGAGTTCCTGGACTTGCACTGACCAGGTCATACCCTTGGTTCCCTTCAGCTAATCTACAAATAGATCGCAGTTGGACTGATCTGAGAACAGTTGGAGTGATGGCCAAATGGGCTGAGCTTTGTACTGTGCTTGTTGCACTCTCTGAAGTAGAAACTGCAGTGCGAGCCTCTGCGGCAACAGCGGCGGCGGCAGCGGTGCGAGCTTCTGCAGCAGCAGCCGCAGCTATGGCAGCTTTTTGTTTATTCTGGTGGAGGATGTGCATCTGATTTCTGTGAGAAAAGTGCTTGCTGTGAAGAGCACTTAGGTCAAGGTGACTGGGGGGTATGGCATGGTAATCAGTTTCCCTCCTGGAGGAAAAGCCTGGGTCTCGGACTGAAAGCTGTGGCTGTTGTAGGGAACAAAGTGAGGACTTCCTTTCAGGGACTTTGGGTTTCCTTTTGCCACTGGTTGGAGACAGGGGCCCTGGGAAGAAAGCGGAGGGAAAGGAAGATGTAGGTGTTTCTGACTGGCTAGAATATCCACTGGAAGGGGATGCCAAGCCCACCAACTTTTCAGGAGAAGCAAGCTTGAAGTCACCTTCAGGTGGAGGAAGAGTTGGAGAAATAGGTCTGGACCTGGGTTGACAGGCTTGCATTTCCGCACATACTGGAGACTTGATGCATTCAATAACAGTTGTACATGTAGCAGTGCTAGAGTTGGACAGAGGCCGGTAAGGGTCATTTGATTTCAAGTCATTGTGGAGCCAAAGGTCTGCATAGTCTGCTTGCACAGCACCTTCATCCTTGAATGAATGTGTGTCTGAGGAACTGAATGGAGAGGAGCAGTCAAGCATGTCCCTGACGTTCTCCACTCCCCATGCGCCAAGTGACTCAAGACCTGCAGTGTCAAGGTTCCCTGCAGAATCAGCCAAGTCCAGCTGCAGTTTCATCTCCCTGGAAGACAAGGGCAGCGGCAACTCACAAGTAATCTTTGGTTCGTCCTGCTCTAGAATGTTCACACCACTGCTTGTTTCCTTTAATGAAGAGCTACGTTTTGGTGGTGGTGGCTTGGCCTTTGGTTTTTTTAAGGAGAGACACGGTCTGCCCAGTGTCCTGGTGGATCTATACTCTGACTGAGTGTATTCACCCATGCCAGGTGCTATATTTCCACTTGGGCCACAGTCAGGGTCAATGGCTGCATAGTTGTAGTAGCTTCTGCTACCCTTAAGACCACAGTCAAAGTGCATGGAGGAATAAAAACCTTCAGTGTCAACGATGTAGTGCTTCTCAGATTGCTTAGCGGACACTTGGTCACTGAAACTCTCATAAGTTTCCCCACTTGAATAACTGGGGCAACTGACACCACTCTCATCCTCTCTGGAATGCTTTGGGCTGAAGTCTTGGGGGCAGGGCTGGTCCTGCTGGTCCTGGGTGCAGTTCCACTCCCCATCACTAGCAGTACTGACCCCTGCATCATCCATCTGATCAGTAGCCGACGAGGTAAAAGAATTGGATCGCTGCCCCTGTCCTTGTGGCTTGTCAATGTGGTAGGGATCAATGATGAAGCCAGTGGTGTCATCAATGACATGGGATCCAGTATTGAGGGAGAGCTCTGAATCACAGTGTGAGGATCCAGTCAGAGGAGGAGAGGCAGCAGGCAGAAGAGTTTCAGATGTCTGCGATGGACAAGTGGAGCTGCTTCCACTCCAGTTGCCGCTTGAGGACTGATGATCTTCTTTATGGTCCATCTGGCTCCCTAACACTCCTGTAGTGGAGGCAGAGTGGATGGGGCTGCTGAAAGTATCAGAGCTGGAGGAAATCTCACAGCTCCCCATGTCAACTTTGCGTGGGAGTCTAGATCTGCCTCTCTCAATCCACGTATGGTCAGGGCTCTCTGAATGTTGCATGCGCTTGAGGCTTCCAAACTGGAGCTCTGGCATGGCCTGGTCATCAGTGCTCTCCTCCTCATCCTTCAGAATTCTCTGTCCTGGACCTGGTAGGAAGTCCTCAGCTTCATATGGAGAGAGTTCTTCATCTTCCTCTTCATCATCATCATCATCATCATCATCACTGTCATCTTGGTCCTCATCCAAAAGTCGGCCACCCTCACGCGGTAGGCTTCTAGAACGGACACGAGTGGCTGATGCTGCAGCATACACAGTATCAGAGCGATCCGGCAGGGAGGTGATGTTTCCAGTGGAGTGTGAGAGAGAGGCTGGAATTCCTTGACCCCTCTGGGCACGGATACGCCTCCGGGATGGAGCAGCAATCAAGAAGTCATCTGTCTGACAGCCAGAGTCCTTGGTGTGCAATACTCTGCCACTCAAGGAGAGCTCCTCGTGCCACAATGACTTGTTTGGGTTGGCATGGATGATCACCGTTCTCTCTCTAGCCACTGGTGATTCGTCAGAATCTACAGGGAAATCAGAAAACCCATAAATTAAACTAAACTTGTATGAAGATAAAATTGAACAAAATGGGACATGCAGATGTTAAATGAAAGAATAATTTGCTTTGATGAACTTGGGCTTTAGATGTATTGGTTGGTCATACCCATGTCTTGTTGAACTCGTTTGGGGATGCCAGTGATAGTTTTTCGCCTCCTGAGTTTCCGACGTCTCTGTAAAACCGACTGTGAGTGAACAAGAGAGCAGCGAGCACTGGCTTCTCTGTCAAATCCAACACCTGTGAAGAAAAATAATAGTTTCACAAGTTGTTACACCTATGGCATGTATTCCCTTAGTGGAAATAGGACAGGTTATTTTTTGCTTAATTTTACATATACATTTTTATAATATATGATACAGTTTTTTTAAGTTTGTATCGCATCTGAAGTAATATTGCTTACCAGAAACATTTATTGGAATGATACAGGAGGAAATCACTTGAGAGTCATTCTTTATTCTCTCTTCTGGAGTTGGAAGAGGCAGGGCTTTGGACCAGTTTGTCTTTTTGTCCAGGGTGGTAGGTACATTGGGAACAGGACATTTAGGCCTATGGCTCATTACTGGCAAATCACCATCTGTTTCTGTGTTGGTTCCAGCCTAATGTGGGATGATGTTAGAAGTGTTAAACTGT
Organism: Enteromius paludinosus; assembly: GCA_032361165.1. Classification (NCBI taxonomy): domain Eukaryota; kingdom Metazoa; phylum Chordata; class Actinopteri; order Cypriniformes; family Cyprinidae; genus Enteromius; species Enteromius paludinosus. Next base: position 9,104,194 of record JAUMHQ010000066.1, read on the forward strand.
ATTCGGAACAAGATTGACAATTTACTGTATGATCAAATTCACATACTGTAATACACAAAGCTAAATATAAAGACACAATTTTATCTACAGGATCACAAGTTTTATACAGTGGCCCAAAAAACATTCAGACTCGTTTGGAGTCACACTTAATGTATAGATTTTGCTGCATTAGAAATATACAAAAAAAGTACACAAAATAGCAAACCAGGTGGCAACTGATGCCGAAAGGGGTCACCAACTTTTTGGTTAGCTACATCCTTCAAAATATCTTCTTTTACATTCAAAATGAGAAAGAAATTCTAATTCAAAGCCAAGTAAAGGATTTAATTCCATTCTTAAAACTTTTCAGTGCAGACATTCGTATATAAATGAGGCTTACGTGTCCAAATACTTTTTGGGACCAACTGTAATAAGTAGTCATCTACATACATACATGTATTGCCATATTCCCGTTTTTCTGTGTTGATAAGAAATGCAGCTTTGATTATGAAGCAGACACACAGAGAGAGAAGAAGAATAGATGAAAGAATCAAACATAAGCAAAGAGACAGCATGCATTTTTTCTATGGTTGCATGCAAATGTATAAAATAATGTATTTTATTGAAGGCCAGGTTGCATCCTAGGGAGTAAATAATCCAGTAAGGAAATCCATGGAAAAATCATTAAACAAAATCTGTTTTGTTCACACAAAAAGTAGTGGAATAGTTTTCAAAATTAAGCAAGAGCTAGAAGGAATGATCTTACCATATCAGAACTCATAATCTTATACAGTAGCAAATTCTTTAAGTGATTCTGCTTATTCAATGCAAACACATCCTTAAAAAGTCATTCACTTCATGGACATTAAAATGTAGTGATGATGTTTTCAGAAACATACTGCTAAATGGATGAATCATTTACATCTCAAGGAAGTCTTGTTCTAATCATGTTAAAACAACAAGAAACAGAAATTATTAGGAGCTAGAGGTAATAAGTAGACTTCGATGGGGCAAAATACCTTTCTAATCCAGGGAATGAAGTAACAACACTGAACAGGGGAAGAGGAACGGGAGCGCTGATACTAAAATTACAAGATGGAAAATAGAACTTAACAGATGACAAATTATGTGCTTGATAAATCAAAATAAAAGTCTGATGGGATGTTTCTGAAAAGTCCACGGTGAGCACATGCTGCGAGGGAAAGGGATGACACAAACACACACAAAACAACACAGAAATTTTCTTTTGGAAATGTTTTTTTGTGAATAACCTGGATGTTTGTGGTTCATGTCTGCAACATTCTGTACATGCTGAAATTCAAGTATGTAATCTGATGGAGAAGGAATCGTTATGGAAGGATTTGAATTAATCTGGCACCCATCCGATTATCTTGGCAAAACATGTACTTTGGTAAAAAAAAAAAAAAAGGTCAAGAGCCCTGATGTCATATTTCAAACAAATTATGTTATATACCTTTCTGAGGACGGGTTTGAATTCAGACTCTTTGGCTGGTCTCTCCTGCAGCAGTTAAATGGATTAAACAAAACAGATAAACATCCCAGAAAATCTTTGACCACCTTTAAAATCACATGCAGCTTCCCATTTTACGTTTCCCAACGTAAAACAGAGTACATTATGAATAACATTAATTATAATAACCTCCTCATTCCAAACACCTAGTACACTGGACAAATTGTTTCATATTTTATTGCTCTGTGGCAACATTATGTTGAAAGGCCAACTTTTAATTATTTAAACACAACGTATATCAGAACTCTCTCTGATACTCCAAATGCAATATAGCATACAAATATTTTTAATATATCTCAATATAATGTACCAAAACTTAACATGGTGTTATTTGACAAATAAACGGTCATTTATAAAATTGCATATTCTCTAACTGATTCTGCTTATACAATGCAAACACATCTTTAAGAAGTTATTTACTTCATGTACAGCACATTTACAACTTTTACAAATTTCAACACAACTCATGGTTAATATTGATTGGTCATTTACAGAAAGGCTTTGTGGCGCAACTTATAAATAAAATTAGCATGTCAAAATGAAACTCAATTGAACTTTGATATGTGTCATTTTTATTATTATGGAGTGTTACTATGATGACAGGAAAGATACTTTTTTTTTCTCATTCAAGAATTTCCAGTTTGTTTAATGTTAAGTTGCACTTACACACTGACACTTAATAATTACACAATTATTTCATCTATATTATTTAACATGTTAATATTTTGAAATATTTGTCATTATTTTACATGCGGTAAGCACATGAAATGAAAATACAAGACACTGAACACACACACAATATGTATATAAATACGGAATTAATGTAATTTGCCATTTAATATTATTCATATTTCTGCAAAATACGTTTCAATGGGACGATATAGTGGAGAACGTGCACATAATATAAACAAAAAGAAACTCTTTACCTTCCTCTGGATGTTTTGCACATCACTCTCTCTAACGCTCCTCTCCTGGTGTGCATGGCAGGAGAGAGCATGCTAGGTTAGGCCAAAAATATTTTATTGGTTTTATAATACTTTTTGTTTTAAGAAAACCAAATCGGGTTATAAGCCACTGTACACTGTACATTTGACACAAAATCTGGGTTCTGAAGCAAAGCCAGCTGAGAACTCAGCTTTTTTGAACCTCCTCCACATGAGTGGAGATTAAATGTTGTGTTCTTACCAAGCGTGAGTGCCGGCCCCTCTGCTCCCGCCTTCTGAGTTTGTGAGTTGAAGGGAAGGTTGGCATAGGCGGGGCCACAGATATTGATATGGTGACCCGACCACGCTCTCTGCTGGTTGAACGCTGGCGCTGCTGCTGGTCTGTAAAGCACACACACACACACACACACACACACTCACTCTCTTCAGCTGGCTGAGCTATTTTAGTCTAAACTAAAGTATGAATTATAACACTTTCTGTTTTATAGAATTTACAGACTGCCAAGTGCTAACTAAATTGTTCATGTGTAGTAGGCCTCTAATTGATATGCTGCATACTGACAATGTGAAAGCAATGTTCCGGTCTCATTTATGTGGAACTGATGAAAATAAAATTGATTCAAAAGGAAAATATAAATTATGCTATGATGGTTCACACTGAATTTGAAACAATGCCAAATCACTTCACCATTCAAACACAAGGTGGCAGTATGAATCAGAGCTTCACCAACAAACTCCCCTAACATTAAGGTGATGTGTGATTTTTTTTTTTTTTACCATGTTTTGTTCTCATATACCTGCTTAATATAGACAGATTTATAAATCTTCAAACATACTCATTTACAACATAATTTAATAAGGTACCTTACGGTTTGTCTTCATTATATACCGGAAATGAAATATGAAGCTGACATACAGTAAGATAAAACATGGTGATATTAACCCAATAGTCTAAGCTGTTCTCACTAAGGTCTGAGGTTCATTTTTAGGTAGACTCAGGAACCTGATAGATGTTTACACAGATTCAGGACTACATAGAAACACTTTATTGATCCCTGAGGGGAACTCCAGGATCATAATTCTCATCTATCCCGATCTGTCACTTCTCTACGCTGATCTATCACCATTGTGGCCCTGGGCAAACCACTGAACCACAGGGGGAATTTGGTTACAACTGTTGTGATATAAGATATGTTAGGATGAAAAGAATAATAAAAATCAAACGGCACTGTGATTTGGAACCAAAAAATGTGGGCCCAGAAGCCTGATTCTGTACCTCTGTGCAGTGCCCGCAGGTTGAGCTTGGCATGTCGGTGTAACTCTTCCAAACATGGCGGCCGTGTACAAGTGTGGAACAGGTTGTGTTGTTGATGCCATGGAGCCTGATAGTGGGATGCCAGTTTACTCTCAATGTCCAGATTTGATACGGCTAAAGAGAAAGGCAAAGAAGTTACAAGATGAGAAATCAGAAATATGTTCATGATTTTTATTAAAACCTTTATCAAGTAAGAATTGACTAAAAATAGGCTTAGATCACGCTGGATAGAGTGAAATGTCTACATTATTTTTTTTATGCTTATTTGATTCTATTGAATATTTTACGCACTCTATACAGAAGAGATTTTTTTTATTTCTTCATGACGTTCTACAAATGGAACTATGTGTTCTAAAAGAACAGCATTAATTTGTATTATGTCAGAATCCTTCATAAGTTGTTCCAAATTAAGCAAACTTTATAAATCAATGAATGGCAATATACACTACCTTTTAAAAGTGTTAAAGAACTATGCATTTATTTAACAAGACATTACAATAAATATGATCGAACCTCATTTTGAGCAGCAGTGCAAGTTTCCATATTCATTCAATGTAACAATACTATACATTACAAAACAACAAATGGCAATCTAGGGAGACGAAGGTGAAAGACAGGTTCATTAGCATTTCTCCCTGTATCTTTTTCTCTTTTCCCCAGCTTCCTGTCTCCTCCTCTCCTCTATAAAGGAGCATCTGCCCATCAGTATTCAATACGCAGTGGTCCCCTTGAACTACCCAGAGTCATCTGTATCCAAGCAACCCTTCATATCTAATTTACAACGAATTAGCAGATCCTTATCAGGCCGTGATCAGCAGAATAATACCAGAAATGCAAGACCTCAAAGAAATGATGGAGGCTTAGAAAAACACTGGATTTTATAGCAGCAAACTCTTTGTTGTATGTAATTGGAGTAAAAAACCATAGGAGTTATATTAATACAAAACAGAAGTGGCTCCTCAAGTAAGGGCTTGGGAATATTCTTTACTTAAAAGGTTTACATAAAAGGTTTTCTGAGAGGAGACCGCAAAGGGGTCTTACTTTTCGGAAAGATATGGCTAAATATGAAGCAGACAATTCAGACGGAAATATTTTAGTGCTTATTAACCATGAGGTAAACCATGACAATAGCCAAGGGTATTGGTATGACAGAAATGAAGACATGCAAGGCCTTGCTCTTTCTTGCCAAACACACACACACACACACACACACACACACACACACAGGGGCATTTGGTAATCCGATACAAGCCCCTTCTATAACCTTAAGTCTGACCACAACCAGAGAACCATTAAAATGAACAATGTTTTGAGTGGTTTTACTCAAGAATGATAATCTGATACCCGCTTTTTGTGCTGTTAAATGTCTTTCTGTGTTCAGTGTTAACTTGCGCTGATGAATGAGACAGCTGGAGACTAGGAATGAGCACAAGTGTCCATAAATTTGCACAGCGGACACAGTATTTACACAATTAGGCTACACTTGAAAATAAATGAACTGCATTGCATGGCATATCAAAGCTAGTATCAATCTACTTGCATTTGAAAACGAAAGACACTAAATTAATTTTATTAATATTTTTACATTAACTTTAAACCAAAGTCTAATCAACAGGTAAAATAATAACGAAAATGTTTCTACATAAAGAGAAATCAAATGTCTTTGGAAAATGGGAAATTAAGTTAATCACTGCGGTTCTCTTAAAGACAGCTGACTGACACTTTACTGATGGATTCAGACCTCAGTCAGTGTGAGGAATTTAAATCTGGATTAAATGCTTTCATGCTTCAATAAAAATTAAGAGACTCCCATTGATAGTAAGTCTAGAGTAATACTTTCAGGTCTCTGGGAGTGGGTCAATTTTAGTTTTTACTTCAGCTACTTATTTCATATCATTACTGATTTTAAGCAATACAGGAAATCTGTATGAAATCTCTTATGATTGTCTTTTATTTACCAAAAAAATGAAATATTGTGAGATAATATTACAATAACAAGTGTAATTTATTGCTGTGGTGTTAGAGCTGAATTTTCATCAGCCATTACTCCAGTCTTCTCAGTCACATAAATCATTCGTATATGTAAATGTTCAAAAGAACAGCATATATTTGAAAAAGAAACACTTTCACCTTTGACTGATTTAAAGGTGCTCTATGCGATGTTGCAGGATTTTAGCTCGATTTCATTTTTATCTCAAACCGTATGCATCACCCCT
>JAUMHQ010000066.1:9110287-9124123 GCA_032361165.1 Enteromius paludinosus
TGGCCGAAGTTTGTTTTTGCTTTGGTGCACATCCTGTGCCCATAGTGTTTGCAAGATTGCATAGAGCACCTTTAATGCAACCTTGGTGAATAAAAGTAATAACTCCAAAAAATAAAAGAAATAAACTCACCGGCTCCACACTTTTGAACAAATATAATATATTAAACCCTATCAGTAATGTTACTATGAAAATTATCCTACTATGAAAGCATCAGCAGTAGACTTCTTCACAAAAAAACAATCCCAGAATGCACTGTAACAATGTTCAAAGATGGAGTATAAAGTGAGAGAAACACTGATTACAATAAATGCATCTGCTTTGAAAACAATGATTGAGTACCCTCATCTGCCCTCCCTCCATTTAGACTTGTGCTGTAATGATGTGCGAATGCAGTGAACAGACTCTATTAGTCAGCAACGCTCTGCTTTCTTTCGCTTTTGCCCCGCATTATCAAGTACTGATTCTCATGCGGCACATATAGGTGACCTCTACATATATATGCCTCTTAATCACTCCCTTTTCACTCATCACAAATGAATCCAGTCAAAGAAAAAGTATGTATTTATGTACATACCGTCTGAGACTCTTATTATGTCATGAGTCACAGTGAAGCTTATACACATAGAAACCTTTTTAGATTTCAAGCATTTTGTCAATGTACATTTCAAAATTGTAATCACAGATACATCAAAATGTCAATGTTCTGTTCAGTGGCATTGAAAACCACAGTTACAGGAGAGTTTGATTCACGTAAAGAGGTCAGGGCTTAGTAAGACAGCAGTACACTGCAGTATAATTGCACCAGAATGCAAAGTAAACGACTTCAAACATTGAAATGATGGTCATCTGTTTTCTCATTCATTGACTACTGCATTCACTTCTGCAGGGAACCTAGATCACTATCCTTGTTTAAAATCTATTCATCTTACCTGTTGTGCTTGCTCTGTGGCCTGCGTTTTTACTAGCCCTCTTTGTTCTCCTTCTCTTTTTCAAGCCACAGCCAGGTATCTTTCTCTGAGAGTTTCCCATCTTTCCCTGGACTGCTCACACAGAATGAAGGAGTGAAAGATTCTGCTAGACTACAGCAAGACCGGGAGTGCTCTCTCTCTCTCTCTCTCTCCCTCTTTTTCTTTCTTTCTGTCTCCAGCAGGTGCACAGTCAGCAATGTGAGTCAGGACTCTGCCAGCAGCAAGGCAAAGAAAAGTACTGACAAATTTAAAATGAGTAGTACAGAAGGGCAATAAAGAAAGAAAAAAACTTAAAGAAACTACCAAAATATACAGGTGAACATGTCACAATTAACAATAATTTATTATATATATTCATTATATTCATACACACACACACAAATGCTGATATTTTAATATAAGTAAATGCAGTAACATAATTAAATTCTTTAAAGTAACTTTTTTTAAATATATGCAATAAATAAATGCAAATTAATCCTACAAATTTTCAGCAGTTACAGGAACTGTCCTGTAATTCCAGTCTTCTTACATGATCCTTCAGAAATCATAATATAAAATGATAACAAGATTTTTCTCTTAAGCAGCAAATCAGCATGCAAGAACAATAAGTGACCTTGCAACATAAAACCATAATCATAAGTTGCACCATTTTTGTAGCAATAGCCAACCATCCACAATACATTTTGTCCAATTTCAAATTTAAGCCAATCATGTTGCATAAATATATTTTGTAAATGTCCTACTGTAAATATATTAAAACTTCCTTTTTGATTAGTAATAAGCAACTTTAAAGGGCATTTTCTCAATATTCAGATTTTTTTTCCACCCTCAGATTCCAGCTTTTCAAATAGTTGTATCAGCCAAATATTGTCAGATCCTAACAAACCAAACATCAATGAAAAACTTATTTAAATCTGATGATAATGCATAAATGGTTCCTTATGACTGGTTTTTGCTGCTTAAAAGGGTTAGTTCACCCAAATGAAATGAAATGGAATGAAAATTCTGTCATTAATTACTCAGATATTTTTGATGATATCAGAGAGCTGTCAGACCCTCCATAGACTGCAATACAACTGAAATGATTCCAGATCCAGAAACATAGTAAAAACATTGGTAAAATGTAAAAAGTGACATCAAAAAAAAGTATGATTTAGTATGATATGTTTTTACGATCATTTCAGTTGTCTTACTATCTATGGAAGGTCTGAAAGCTCTCTGATATCATCAAAGATATCTTAATTTGTGTTCAGAAGACGAACGAAGGTCTTCTGGGTTTAAAAGACATTGCTGGGGAAAATCAAATAGTGGATTTATCTATCGGTGGAAAGCACTAAACAGCCTTTAGCAAGAAACATAAGAAGCCCTCACGCACTGACTGATCAATTTTAAAATCATATATTCCCTAAAAGGAGATTGTTAGCTGCAGCTGTACAGATAGAGATTGACTGTCTCTGTGATGGGGGCTGGGGACTCTGTGTCTCACAGCTGGTCCCTCTGCAGGAGTGCTTAATACCCACTGATACTACACAGCACTAACAACTCTATGGACTATAGATATCAATATAACTTGTCCTCTTTGAGGAGCACTTTGCTTCCGTTTCCAGCAGGGGATCCCAGTCTTTACAGCAGTTGAACTTCTTGTGACCTGGATTGCTTTTAAGTACACATGAGATTACATGAAACTTTTTTGTTTTTACAATTGGCACACAATGTTCTATAATTTGTTTTAACACATTTCATTTCTATCTCACGAATGTTACTGTATGTCAAGACCTCACATGGTAACAATGCATGTACATACTGTACATACTGATCAAGATGCAACTGCTGCATTCCTTTGCGTATTATTTGTCTAATTTAAAATGTATATAAACCAAGATCAGGACAGAGGAATGCTAAACACTAACTCACAGTTAACAACATGCTTACTCACATCATTCAATTATATTTTATTTATAACCCAAAAGCGAACACTGAGTAATTTATGCAGATGCTTGAGTTTCCTCAAATCCAAAGCAGTTCATCCTGCAAGCATATCACTACCCTTCATTTCAGTGGGGTCTCTGATAAGAGAAGTCTGAGCTGAGGGCACCATGGCTGGCTACAGGGTGAGGAACAAGGGGCCCTGTTGAGACTTGACTTGTAGACCTCTACAAATGAGTCATAGCCGAATCACTGAAGCACGAAGACTGACCGCTGCCTGTAGTGCTGACCACTGCACTGCTACGACACACACACATTTCAAACCCAAACTCACTGTATAAGTCAAAGATTAACACATTATATAGGGTGAGGATCAAGCCTGCATGTTTTGAAAGCTACTTATTCATTTTGATTCCTGTTTTAGCGCCATTATTCATTCCAAGCCTTTTTTCTCTGCAAATAATAGAGGAGAATAATAAACAGATTTGAGAGGAGAAGATAAGCAGATCAGATGGGCTGTTGAGTTTAGATGTAGGGCAGCACTGTCTCTTTTCCCTCTCTCTTATTCACACACACACACACACACACACCTTTTAATAAACTCTACTTTATGCCAGTGTGTCAGAGTTTAATAATTCAGATTTTCTTAAAGGGACAGTACACCCAAAAATGCATCCTCTTGTCATTCCAAACCCATATGCAGTTATTGTTTCCATGTTTAATCTGATTCTTGACATTTATTTTCTGTAAAAATGATCATAGTTCATAGTTCATGGATGACATAAAGCACCATAAATGCATCATAACCATATGACTTTATGCACAACATTCTAAATAAGCTGAAGCCATACAGCCATATGTCATTCCATTTGTCTTTTTTGGAACATAACAACCAGTGTATCTGTCACAAGCCACTACAAGCTGTGTGGGTATATATTTAAAAAAGTGAAACATTATTGGATTTACAAGAAAATACAATTTCCCCCAATTTGTAAGTTTATTGTTATATAATGAGATCAAACCACAACTTCCCAGAACGCACATACATGTAAACTATGGAAATGACAATGGCACACAGACCTCTAAATTCATATATGAAGATATTTGGATGCTATATATAGGGGAATAAGCCATCAGAAGGACAGCAAAGACCTTTGTAATTCAGCAAAGCAACAACATGGCACTTTACAGTTTAAACAACTGCATGCTCCAACATGTCAGACCAAACATAGACAGACGGTTTGTGTGACAGAGACATCATCACTTTGGCAGGCTTAGCTTTCCTAGTACAAATCAAAGAACCAAGGCAGATGGATTATGTACGCTGGACGATACAAGAAGATACTACCTTAGACTTTGTACTTGAAAAATGGACAAGAAGATGTAAACGCCTTCAGTTATATTAAATACAGTTTGGAACATCAAAACACACCAAAAAGCAACTGATCTAAATGAGCTGCATTATTTCATAAATATTAAAATGCATAGCAAATTTAAATCACAACAAGTGAGAGAAAAACATTACCTGATTGGACGCATTGGAAAAGAATGGACTGAAGGACGTACCTCTCGATCTGACAGGAACACAGCAGGCAAAAGCCATTGTCTGGGAAAGACGGCTACGTCCAACTGCTTTTTAGCCAGATCAGCTGTCCTTTAACACTCATTCCGTTTGTCTTCATGCATGCAGATACATGCTAGTGCACAATCTCACCTGCTGCGGTTTGCCGCCACGCAGCCACAAAAACAGACTAACCCTAATACCACAGTAAGTACATCTGCAGCATTTGCACTTGCACCGCTCTAGCCCCCCTGTTTCAAGGGGCATATTGCAGGTGGTGCAGTCTAGTCTGCACTCTGTTTGCCCTTAATCTTCAGATGGGCCAGAGTAAAAGCTGGTTCAAAGGGGGATATGTAACATGAATATGAAAATATTGGTGCTTAGACATGATTATTCCTGCAAAATCACACAAGATGTTTGTAAAGACTTGTAAATCAGCTACATGTTCATTTAGTTAGAGGACTGTGATGTTTTTTTTGCAATCATTTGAGCATTTTAATAGATATTTCTAAGTAAATACGTCTCCGGGTTACTTACAGTATGTAACCCCGGTTCCTTGAAGGAACGAGACACTGCGTCGAAACGCTATGGGAATGCCACGTAGTGGCCACAATAGAGTCCACAATGCACCTGCTAATGGTCTGACCTCCTCCACAGGGCAGCTTTGTGAATGTAAGCCACAAACAGTGCAGTCTCTCCTGGTTTGGCTTCCGGAAGGGAGGTGGGCAGAAAGCCTGCAGCACTTTCAGCTGTGGTGCTATCGTTGGGACCTAAGGGACATATCCCGCTCATGGGAAAAGCAAAACTTTGGCTAGCTATTGCACAAAGTCCAGACAAGAAAGGGCCACTGAGAGGGCCTGCAGGTCCCCCAACCTTCTTGAGAGAGGAAACCACCAGCAAGAACGCAGTTTTGATGGTCAGGATGTGATTGGAAACCTTCTCAATAGGCTCGAAGGAAGCACGGCAGAGGGCTTTGAGCACTACCGACAAGTCTCAAGTTGAGACCCGGGACCGCACTGGAGGCCTCAGCCTGAGCGCACCGCAGAGGAAATGTGAAACCAAAGGGTCTCTGGCCATTGAAATTGCCACCACATACACCTTGAGGGTGGAGTGGGTTAACCCTGCAGACAACCTGGCCTGCAGGAACTCCAGAACTGTACCAACCGGGCAGTTAACTGGGTCATACTGGCGGTCTCCACGAAGCGAAAAATTTCCACTCCAGGGCATACAGTTTCCTCGTGGAGGGAGCTCTGGATTGGAGAATGGTCTGAACGACCTCGGTTGAAAGACTGGAGGCTATGAGTTGCGCCACCTCAGGGGCCATACCCAGAGTTTCCATAACTGGAGGCGGGGGTGCAACAGGGTGCCCCCTGCCTGAGAGAGGAAATCCCTCCTGATCGGAATCTCCCATGGAGAGCCGTCGAGGGGGGAAATGAGGTCCGAGAACCAAACTCGGCCCGGCCAGAACGGTGCTACCAAGAGTAGGCTGACGGTGTCCTAGCACACTCTCAGAGACAGACGAACTAGAGAGAACCAGAGGGGACATTGCGCACTTTCCTGAGTCACAAAGAGGTCCACCTCTGCCACATAGAACAATCTCCAGATCTGATTCACCACCTCCGGGTGGAGCATCTATTCCCCGGGCCTCAGCCCTTTTCTCGACAGGATGTCTGCTCTCACATTTAGATGCCCCGGAACATGAACCACTCTCAGTGAGAGGAGTTTGCCCTGAGACCATACCAGGATCTGGTGCGCCAGCTTCTCGAACGCAGACCTCCCTGGAGGTTAATGTAAGAGACCGCTGCCGTATTGTCGATGCTCACCACATCCACCTCGGAGGAGGAGGAAGAAACAGGGGAAGAAACTGCAAAACGGACTTCCGCACCCAGCGAAGCACCGCTGAGTCTAATGGAGGGGGAAGGAGATAGGGGATCACCAATCTCAATCCCCTCCATCAGATCTTGCTGCGAACCCCACTAGTGCAGGCGCTGCTCCAAAAAGCTGATCTTGAAGCATAAACAAGCTGCATTATTTCACAATATTAAAATGAAGGGCAATCAGAAATGCACAAATAAAATGTGCTGATATGACTTTTCTGCAGTGATTTTTTATTTGGTGGCATACATGCTGAACAATTTCCTGTTCATAAATAATAAATATGCATCCAGTTAAGAGAAATAATTTAACTAATTCATAATTACAGTCACATTAAAATACATAATCATCAATACATACAAGTCCTTTTAGTGCAATATAACTGCTAAAAAATACTTGAAGTGTTACATTGTTATTATTATTATTATCACTATGCCATAATAAGTTTTTTGCACTTTGCAGAAAGCAAAGTGAAAGAAAGCCCTCATGTCCACAAATTTGAAAAGTGAACATCCTCATGTGCATGTGTGAGCATGCATTTGAGTGTGTGTGTGTGTGTGTGTGTGTGTGTGTGTGTTTGTGTGTGTGTGTGAGCGAAACACACCACAGTCTCCCTGCCTGGAATTATACAGACCTTCCTGCTAATTCATGTTAATCTGGTCATCCTGTGACCTTGGCGTCAAATGGTCTGACGGTAGGTGAGTGTTTAGTACAGACAGAGTCACGTTGGCAAACAGAGAAACACAGGTCTGGCTGTTTCGCTCGGCAGCTTGTGACTCTGCAAGATGCCCATTAACAGCACATATTCACATGCCTGGACTTGGGGAGAAGCCAATATGGCTATCGCAATGACAGGCATCTGAAGCCTACTGCACTTTGTGGGACAGATTCAAACAGCAAAAAATGTAAAACAGAGTAGATATTGTCATGAAATAGTTGATGACAATGAAAGCGAGCAGTCTGCGTTATTCTCTGGCGGCGATGTGATGCCCAAATGCACATACTTTATCATTTGCTGACTTGAAAAAGTTCTGAACAGCCTGCATGGAGCACACCTGTCCTATTCTTTCCTTGGGTCACACCCTTCCTCTGCCTTTTATTGTGGATTTTCTTAATATGACCTTTTTGTGTGTGCAAACAGACCAGAAACAAGTCTGGCATGCACTGTAATCTCCATCTTTTTCACTATTTGTGTTTCTGAAATGCAGCACTTTCTAACAGCTAATCATTACCGTTGCATAGAATGTCTTAAAAGTGACTGTTTTTGGTCTTTGTTTTTTCTTCCAGCAGCTGCTGGCTCTCTCTTTCCGGATCCTTCTTCTTTTATCTTCTTCCCATCTGTATTTCTAGCCAGACACGCACAAACTTGGTGTATTTCTACTTTCTAAATGACAAAAATGTGGGTATGTGGGTTTGTGTAAGAATCTCCTCAGACAGGAACAGGAAAGTCTGTTTCATTGCATTAATTTGTCTGGGGCTGATGACACTGTGATCCTGTAATCCAAGATGCTGGCCTCGACTGACTAAAAAAAGGCTTGCATATTAAATGTTGCTCATGGTTGCTTTAACTAGATGTGAAGTGTACTAGCAATATCTGAATTGCATGCCATTTGTATGCATTATGTGGGGGTTTAATGCAGATTCCACTGTCAAATGCAAACGTTTCTTAAGTGAAGACCAATAGGACCAAAAAAGACTAGAAAAAAGCTAAAATCTACATACTGAAGATGTATAGCATACATAATATAAAGGTATCAATAATACATGACAGTCTTTTGCCAATCAATCAGTTTTTATATCAACAAGAAACCCAATATTTTTTCAATACTGGCCTCTAGTGCTGGAAAGGTGTAAGGCTGCATTTAATAATGGCTGCAGCTTAACACTCCACATTTTCATTAGCCATTTTTAAGAGAATGCTTGCTGTATCCATAAACAAAAAAAGTAAATGTTAAGATAAACATTTGCAAAAATAATACAATCTATTTTTATTTAACATACAATAAATATAATCTAATATTTGCTCTTTGAAATCATCTCAATTAGCATCTCTTTATACAGTAGATGCCAAAAAAAGGAAGAAAAACTGTCTGTGGGAGAGAGAGTTACTAGTGTATGTGATCGTTGTCCCAGACACCTCTGGGGTAAATGGGCGGTAATTTGTCATTTCCAGCACAGAATCACAAAGACACAACACCTCAGCTTCTCGTCCTCTGCCATCACAGAGACTCACTGGAGTTCACAGCAGGATGTGGCTATCTATAATTATGCTAATCATCTAACTACATCCAGACATGACCCTTTACATGATGACTTCTGCAAGTGTGCATATGCATTATTTAAAAACGGATGGCGAGCAAATTGTGTAGTGACAAATCTAATGATGTTAATATAATATGACTTGCCAAGAGATTTCCTAAATATTGCACAGAAATAAATATAGAAATAATAATAATAGAAATGCTAATAGATATCTTTCTCTCAATGACACACACAGGAGCCGCATTTCCTGTCGTGACAAAAGGAAGTGTTCTAGTGCACTTACTCCAGTGGCTTCTTTGGCGACCAACGGTCAATTTTTTATCTATTTAACACCTTTATCAACATCTGTACCAATCATGTACACAAGCACCCCCAAATACAGACCCCATCCAGCTAATGCTGCATAATAATGGAGTTTCTATCCATGCACACTATGCATAAACTACCACAACTCACCCATAAGCTGCACACATATATATTATATACAAAAACATGCAAATGAGAGACAAAAGATGTTCCACCACATGTCTATGACAAGCTGGCTCAACCTAAACGTGGACTCAAACAGGAAGTAAGAGACAAAAACTCCTCTGACTTTCTAAATTATACATTCTTTGAGGGCACAAATATTGATATGCCATGATAAAATATACAACGTTATGAGCAAGGGTGATGCGCTTCAGAACACTGTCCAGAATACATATACAATATGACGTCATTTATTCTTACATGTGGTCTACGGCAACCACAGAATAACAGAGAACAGGAAGGAACAGATGGATGGAGCTCTTTAAAAGAGTCTTTGTTGAAACGGCTTACATTTCAGTCGGCCACAATGGAATCCAGTAACGTTACACACACAAACACACCTGCGTGATTCAACATCCATCTTCTGTTTAAAGGTCCAGTAAGGTCATGTATGTATGGGATCCGTTAACCTGATTTGTGAAAACATCTTATCCCAAAGTTCAATGCTCCGTCATTGCGCCTTTAAATGTTGAAAACAGTTGTGCTGCTTAAATTGGTTTTAGAAACCATGACACATTTTGGTAATATACAACTCAAAAGAACATCATTTATTTAAAAACAGAAAGCTTTCCTAACAGTGTCTTAATTTTCCTTGCCGAACAAACGTTTCCTTGGAAGAAACAAATCTTACTGACCCCAAACTTTTAAATACTTTCAATTATTTATAATTTTCACTATTAACTAACGCTTGTTTATAATATAACCTACAATGTTTATTCATAGAACCTCAAAAAAAATTTAAAATCCAAAATCTCCACCCACCAGACATTTTTTCTACAGCTGTCATAGTATTTAAATGTACAAATTAATAAAGGCTTCTTGCTGTGCCCCTAAAAAGCTGACAAAAATAGCAAAGCTAAAAAAAAAGGAATTAGTCGTCTTCTTAGACATCTCTGTCTGAAGCACTGACTATTCTTCCAGAGGAAAGGATGCTCAAGGGATTGAATTTAGGTTAATGAAGTTGCTATGTGTTCTAGTGAACTGCTCATGGGACGACATCTCTCTGTTTGACTATGTCTTTTACATCAAGAGATCACTGGGACGTGCAAATGAGAGATGTGTGCTATGCTTTAGCTTGTATCGTCTAGAGCAGGGCTGCTGTTTACAGTTGGAAATGGGTTAATGTGGGTAAAGGGAGCTTATCAGGCACGCGCGTGTGCGTGTGTGTTTAAGAATGCCACTGCAGCAGGGTGGGGTGCAGCCTCGTCGTGCAGCAGCACTGCAGAGCCCATGGGGCAAGCAGAGCATGTGTGTGCACCAAAACGAGAGAGAGAGAGATAAAAGTCCAGCGTTCACCGTTATCGCCATCAGTAATGTCACTCCCATCTCATCACAGAGACGGACGGGGTCTCCGTGTGTGTCAATATGCGTGTGTGACATTTTGTGTCAGACGTGTTGGTGAATGGTACAATAAAGCCGTCGCCCATGTTATTTTTAACTCTCTGTCTCCATGGAAACCAGCACATATGCTGGGAGCGATGCACCCTGCTGAGTGAGTGAGTGTGTGTGTGCATGTGTGTGGAGATGCAGCAGTTCATCCCGCTTCATCTGGAGGAAGCACACACACGTTGCGCATGCCTGCCGCAGTGTGTGTGCGTGAGCGAGCGTCTTACGAGGTCAGATCAAATCACAAAATCACATCTGATTAACCACACAGAGTATTTGGTAAGTCATACTCCAGAAAATGAGGTGGAGGGATACACAAACCAGTGGATGGATCACACAGGCACGATTTAGATATAACATTATTAGTTAATAGCATGACACAATGTGCCAGTTCACACTCAGGCCTGTGCCTGACTAATATAAATAACAGGTAAAAAGCAGTATTTACCCAAACTAAAACATACGAAACAGTTACTTAAGGGTCATAAAGCCATACAAGACTTGCCATAGGTTATGTTATGTAACTATAGCAAATGCAATTAAGAGGGAAAATAAAATAAATAAAAAATTAAATAATACCTACATTAAAATGTAAATAAATAAGCATGAAGCCTTGAAAATCAATGTTTCAAAGCAGCTTCTGCAACATAGCTATACCGTAGCTATACCATAGCTATAACAATGACAACATAATTCTAGGACAAAACAGACCACAGCAAATATTGAAATGAAATAAATGAACTTACCTATGTAACACAGAAGTGGATGTTGAAGAAGTGTGAAGCCAAAAGCAGGGTGAAGTCATGAAAACAAGAAACAGCAGTCATCAGAGAAAGACAAAAGAAAAAAAAAAAAACAGAATTAGTTTATGACATGGTTTTACGAACTCCCTTTGTTCTACTCAGGATCGCTTAAATGACATGAAAACCAACCTTTACTCAATTTTTTTTCAAAACATCTTTTTTGTACTTGTTTCCTTTGAGTCGCAGAGATTTAGTTTGGTTGTGGTTTATTTCTGTTGTGTTGTGGAGATTTCGCTGGCTCGTGCACTACCGGGCCACTGTAAATTCTCACTCCTGAATCTGAAAACTTCTTACGTTTGGATGGAGGTGACGCAAAGAAGCTGACCTCAGATCGGTACTATTTGCAGAAGTGGTGCTGTGCTCATCAGTAAGGTTGCCAAGCAGACAACCATTCATTCCCACCTGCATTTCTATGTTACTATGGTAACAGCTTAAAGATTAGTCTATTAGTTACAGCACCATGCACAGTGAACTCTCCTTGATATAAGAGTGATTTGTACCTTCATCCTTTCATTTTATTTCCTTCTCAGCTGTCCTGGCTACTATTTATCTTTGAATTGCCTGAAAATGCATTCTTAAAAAAAATAGAGCGACAAAAACAGAAGCTAACACGTGGTTGGCCCATGAAAACCGGATTCGATATAAAGCAAACGGGATCCAACAGAGAACAGCCAATGAAAGGGCAGCAGCAACAACACGCTCTGAGTGACGATGTGATTGAGGCAGTTTTATGCTAACAGCCAGAGCCTGGCGAATGTAGGTCATGTGCAAGAAAGACACATGTACACGCCCTACTCCACATAGCGCACACACTTTTCACAACTTTCAGAAAGGCAGTGCGTTTGCAAATTGAGAATGAATCATTTTTATCGTGACGACCTCTGCATGTCATGAACAAAATCTGTCCAACATATTAAGATGCGTTCACAAATATCTTGTGAAAGGAGTAAGATTTAATCGAACAAACAACGGTTTACTTTGGTTACGTCAATGCTTTGAATGTTTAATTCAGAAAAATGCAAGATAGACATAAATAACCCTCATTAGACTGTCGTCGATGACAGGGAGGTTTATTTCTACGGTGGCCCTGAGGGACATGTTTCCCTTTAAATGGGACTGTGTGGGCAAATTCAACGCATCTCACGTCAGGCTGCTAGCCAATACCAACACTCCATGGAGAATCATTTATGTGCATGTGTGTGCGCGCATGTGTGTTTTCTGCCTCCCTGAGCAGCGATCGTGCAGTGACCTATATATCTTCCCCTCCGCTCCTGCAATGCACTCAACCTCAATTATTCATAACATACACAAACATTTCAGAACAAAGAAGAATCTCGCAGAAGAAATCGGACCATTATGTAAAGCCTTTGTGATAAAATAAACCAGTTACAAGGAATGTGTCACATTAATGGGAATAACGTGAAACATTAAAATGAAAAAGAATTGATATTTATATTAATAGTACAATTTTATATATAATTTTTTATTTAAGAAATGTTATAATGTTTAAATCTATAATCTATCATTTAATCTGTTGTGTTTTCTACAAGGGGAGCAGTGTCTCCTCAAAGAACAAAAAAACACCCATATTACAAAGTATAACTTATATATATATAATATATAAGTATAAAGTGTATTAATCACTAATTTTTCTAAAGAAACATTTTCCAACAGTGACACAAGCAGGTAAAGTTACAGCAGGAGTCTGTCGCCTCCCTTGAGCCCATTGAGTTTTAACAGACCCCCTAAAGTTTTTGGGGGGTATTTGAGAATAAATGGAGGAAAGTCACATGACAGTGAAATGATTGGATATGACTGGTTATATTCAGCTGTCATTGGTTCATGCAATAAATTCAGCCTCTTGTGTTCGTGCACATTCTGTGTGAACAATATAATGGTGTTAATTGGGAAAACGAATTAAAGTGAATAACACAGCATTAAAGTGCCCCCATTATGCCTTTTCAAATATGATCGTTCATGCAGTGTGTCATGTAGCTGTATGTGAACATAAACTATCTGCAAAGTTGTGACGCTGACGGTGCACGATAAATAAAGTTATTGTCTATCAAAAAACAGAGTCGGCTCATATTCGCCTAAACGAGTCGTCAGCAATTCTAATCTTTTTCTGTTACGGAGCTACATCACTAAGAAACATATTTGCATAATGTCCGCCCACATTCCACATCGCGAAAAACATGCCCCGCCCACAAAAAATAAAATTTCCACGTGGATTACATCATGTCAAGAAGACACTGTATCCTGTGAGAGTTCATTTGTTTTAATGCCCTTCTGAAAGATGAATCTACAAAGAATGAATGGTTAACATTCATTTTTTCAACAACACCTCAGCAGAACAATCTCTTGTTGTGTTCGTCTTATTTTACTGATGACTGCTTTTCCAATCTTGGAGTACAACGTGATATTCACCAAACGCTTGGTCTTAAAAGATCAGTGGTGGACAGTAACGAAGTAGTTGTAGTTCGTTACTGTACTTAAGTACATTTTTCAAGTATCTGTACTTTACCG
>JAUMHQ010000066.1:9159001-9176241 GCA_032361165.1 Enteromius paludinosus
ACGGGCGGAACGTTCAAGAGCATGATCAAAGACTGCACCGTGTACTACAGAAAATGCAGGATGAGGGACTTACACTAGACGAGAAGTGTGAGTTTAGACAAGAACATATCACGTTTGTCGGACATAAGGTGTCTTCAAAAGGAATTCAGCCAGATCCCAACAAAGTGAAAGCTATCTTGCAGATGCCGGAGCCTACGCGAGTGGAAGATGTGAGGCGCCTTATGGGCATGGCAAATTATCTGTCAAAGTTTGTACCACAAATGGCAACCATAACGACGCCACTAAAAGACTTGATGAGAGAAAAGAATGAGTGGGTCTGGGGAGAGCCACAGCAAACTGCTTTCAAACAGCTGAAAAGTGCATTGACTTCACAGAAAGTGCTTGCTCGGTACTCAAACACAGCAGAGACAAAAGTAGCTGCGGACGCATCACCATACGGACTGGGTGCGGTCCTAACACAGAAACAAAATGATAATTCGTGGCAACCTGTCACATATATATCAAGAGGGCTAACAGACACAGAAAAGCGCTATGCGCAAATCGAAAAGGAAGCACTGGCTGTAACATGGGCATGTGAAAGACTAACTTCGTACCTGCAAGGACTTCATTTTACTCTACAGACGGATCACAAGCCTTTGATTCCACTGCTGAGTACTAGAGGTTTGGATGACCTTCCACCGAGAGTGTTAAGATTCAGACTGAGACTCCTCAGGTATGATTATAACATTGTTCATATACCAGGAAAAAACCTCATCCCTGCCGATACATTGTCAAGAGCTCCTATAACCGACATTCCAACAGCTGAGGACATGCAGCTTGAAAAAGAAGTCCAGGTGTTTGTGGATGCAGTGGTATCTTCACTTCCTGTTACAAGCACCAAACTGGAGAACATAAAACAAGCTCAACAAATGGATGAGACGTGCAAAACTGTCACACACTATTGTCAAACGGCGTGGCCTCAGAAACACAGAGTGAGCACAGGAATTGTACCCTACTGGCAAGTAAGAGCAGAACTGTACCTTGTGGAAGATCTTCTGATGAAGGGCGACAGAATCGTCATTCCTCCGCCACTTAGAGGAGATATACTTCAAAAACTCCACGAAGGTCACCAAGGTATCTCTAAATGCCGTGCCAGAGCTCAATCTTCAGTGTGGTGGCCAGGAATCTCTGCACAGATCCGAGAGACTGTAGACAAATGTGAAATGTGCCAGAGATACAGAACACAGTGCAGAGAGCCTCTCTTACAGACCAAAGTTCCAGATAGACCCTGGCAAAAGGTCGGAATGGATCTTTTCGAATGGAGAAACAAGACCTATCTGCTCATAATCGACTACTTCTCCAGATATATAGAGGTAGCAGAGCTCAGAGTCACATCAGCGGAGGCTACTGTTCGTGCTGTAAAAGAGATTTTTGCACATCATGGATATCCAGAAACTGTTGTATCCGACAATGGGCCACAGTTTTCTTCGGAGACATTCAGATCATTTGCGGAGCAGAGTTGCTTTATGCACGTCACGAGCAGCCCTCGATACCCACAAGCTAATGGTGAGGCTGAACGCGCAGTGCAGACTATCAAGAGTCTGTGGAAAAAAGACACTGATCAAACAAGAGCACTCTTAGCATATAGAGCTACCCCATTACAACATGGATACTCACCAGCGCAGTTACTCATGGGAAGAAACTTGCGCACATCTCTACCTCAGTCTTCAAGTCAGCTGACACCAAAATGGCCCGACTTAAAGACTTTCCGCAAAAAGGATGAGGAAGGAAGGCATAAACAAGCTATGCACTACAATATTCGGCATCGCTCCAGGACACTTCGAGAGCTCACCTCAGGACAGGAGGTGTGGATCACCACAGAGAAAGCTCCAGGGACCATTCTAGGGACTGCAAACAGGCCAAGGTCGTACCTGGTAAAGACTGACAAGGGAATTCTGCAAAGAAACAGAATGCACCTGAGAGCCACTGGGAACTCCTCTGGTGTTGTCACCAAATCAGGCAGAGTTTCTAAGGCTCCTGAGAGACTAGATTTATGAAGAAAAAAAAAAAACAAGGAAAGAGAGAGAATGTAAACAAAAGTATATGGACATCACAATGTTACACACTAAACAATGTTAAGGAAAAAAAAAAAGTTACAGAAAAATGTTATGTGTAGTTAAGAAGAGAGAAAAAAAAAAAAAAGAAAGCATAAGAATGTTAGAATGTGATATGGATGTCTAGAAAGAGTTTAAATATTATGTTAAAAAGGAAGAGCTTGAAATGTGTTTAATGTTCTGATAAAAGATTATATGGCTGTTTGGATATTAAGAAGAAGGGGGGGGCTTAGCTAAAAGGAGGAGATGTAGCAGGAGACTACATTACCCACAATGCTATGTGAGGAAGTGAATATAGTTCCGGGGGTGCCAAGTAAAGGAGATGTTGTAGTACACATGTGCGTCACGGCTTCTCATTTATACAAACTGGTTCTTATAAATGTCTATTCATGTGTCATTTGAAAACAAAATACCATTTTGAGAAGAAATTACATTGTTTTGAATATAAAGTTTCATTTTGCAGGAGAATTGAAGGGTTTTGTCCATTGTGTGTGTGTTTTTTTATTTGTGTGTAGAGTTCTGACAATATGAGGCATACTTTCAGAAAATGTGTGTAAACAATTGGGAAAAACTGTAATATAGTAGCTTTGATACTCACAGCTTTACTGTTTGCAGATACGCACGAATGCAATTCACAATCGTGACTTTCATCTCTCTCTCTCGATAATAAATTCAAATCAACCATATAATAATAGACACAGGGTGTACGCCAGCAGCAATACAGAACATGTCCACATGTCTGGCAGTGCATGTACGTTTCTAAGCCAACTTCTAAAATAAAAAGGCATATCAATTATCAATATTTAGAAAAAATATTTCCTCACGACCAGACAGGTTTTATGAATCAGCCAGTAGGTGGTAAGCACCGTCATGTAAAGCTTTAATAATAACATTTAATGTAACCAATCAAAGCCTTATCTGTTGATTTCATGAAAGCACTGACCATTCAGGCCACATACTGACTGTTATAAACATTATAACGTAATATAATTTAACTTTCTGATAATTACATTATGTAATTTGTATGCTTAATTTAAGAGAGTGGCATATTTGATCCAAATGCGTAAATGTAAAGCATGTTTACTTCATAGTCAGTGGTCCAGAGTGTGCAATCTTGAACACATAATTACACCATTTACCGTATATATGTGATATGTTCATGACAAGGTTTATACTGTAGATCAGGCCTGTCTGACGAGCGCAAATGTGTTTTGTATTATAAGAATGAATTAAATGATAAAGATGGATAGGAGCTGTATTTACTTCAGCGGCTTTCAAAAAGTGAATCAGAATCGACTTTGGCAAAAAGTAGTGGAGAAATGTCCCACCTCTGGCCCTCCTGAAACTGAGTTTGACAACCCTGATCTAAACTGAGAGCATCTTAGGCCAATGAACTAGGTGTGAAACCTATTTCACAGCAAACGCAGAAAGTGAAACTGACCTAATAGACATAATTAACACTTTGAGGAAATAAGAAAATGAGGTTACATGTAGAAAAGTGCATGGGTATATGAGTCCTGTAAAATGAGTATACACCGTACTTCCCCATGTAAGGTAATATTAACAAAAGAAGGGGAAACTGCAGGCTGCAGGGGAAGAGGCACTTTGTGTGAATGATTTGTGTTGACCACAAATGTATCTATTTTTTGACTTTAACAATAGCAAGGCATTCATAAACACTGACACCCATCCACACACAAACAGCATATTGACATAGTACATTTCCAAGAATATATATATATATATATATATATATATATATATATATATTGTATATATATTTTAATATGTTATTATATACACCCACACAAAGTGTGTGGTGCCTTCTTTCATATTTTTGACTTCAATGAACTGTCCATGTATAAAAAGGGTTTGGGATAACATGAGGGTGAATAACTAAACAGAATTTCTCAGCACTTCCTATGAATTACATACTTAATTTTAGAATCATAGCTTTGCTAATAAGGTTGTACATATGTCATTTTGATACTGTGGTTTCCTGTCAACACGTCACCACAAGCAAGGACGCAAGCCTGACGACCTGCATGTGCCTTTATACTCAAACCAGAGTGCAAATTGTTCATAGAAATCAACACCTTTTGGACATTTTTACACATACACAACATATCTGAAGCCACATCTGAGGTCAAACGTACACACAAGCAGTTTGAGACATCAAAACAAAGGGTGCTCTCTGACCTCTCAGACTGCATCTACTCTTTCAGCACTTCTGAGAGTCATCATAACATTTAATAAAATGTATTGAGAACTCGTACTCTGTAATTTCATAAGCAATGTTTCTGTATGATGTAGGCTATTTTTATTAACTGCATGGTTATCCACAAATTAAATGTACACATACAATTAAATACAAATATTTTAGTTTATAAGCACTGATACAAGTGGCATGTCCTCATAAAAAGGTCAAAGGCACCCACAGAGTGACATTTTTCAAGCGATATGAGTATCACCTAGTAAATTTGACTTTAATTTTTTACAAAAAGTGTTCTGTAATGAATAAGCTTTGTGTGTGTTTGATACAGCATGCAGATGTTTCAGAGTGGACAAACAATAGACTAAGAAACAGATGAAAGAGTAGACAAACTTCTCACGAAGGACCTTTGTGTCAGTTTTCACAGTCCTGAGGTTATGCACTTTCCTGTCTGTCTTAGTATTAATCATCAGGCTTTAGGGGCAAGCAGGAAAGTGAAATTAAAGTGCGACTGCTCAAACTTAAAACAGAAAACCCCTATAAGTGGGAGGAAAGAGGCCACAGAAAACGTACTTACTCTCAGGTTTTCCAAAATGTAGGCGGCTTCTTCATCTGAACATTTAGAGATATGTATTATTAAATCACCTGATCATCAGTGAGTGGGTGCCACAATAAATCACAAGTAGTCCACACATTTACTGTAAGTAAAATTCAGGTAAAAAGTCATCTCATCTGAATCAGGAGAGAAATATGCAGAGATTAATTACCATTTGCATAAAAAACAAGGACATTAGTTTTACATCTTCATGCCCTAAACATGTTGCTGAGCATCTTCAGTAACATGAAGCTCAGCCTTAGGCAAAAAAAAAGTAGATACGTTTATCTTATCTACATATATATAAACCTTGTTATGTATAATTTGTTGGATTTGGGATTTATTACCAACCTGACATATTGTCTTCTTTTAAAAACATGCTGATTCTCTGGGGTGACATACTTTTTCCATCAAGAAACTTTGCAAGAACACATTATTTTGCAGTTTAATCTGCATCAAAATCTGAATCTGAAAAACAGGAAAAATAAGTATAATGGACATCTGTTATAACATTTAAGAACTTGAATAGAATTGTCACCGAATACAACATTTCTCACTAAAGGTAATCTCAGCTGTCGCCGACAAGACAACAAATTCATAACTGGAAATTCATCCCTCCACAGCTGTTGCAAGGGCTGTCAGAATCACAGCTGAAGCTTGTCTCAGACATGGAGACTGTAACAGAGCTAGATATTAATGAATGGTGGGAGAAAAGAGGGTTAAAATTTTGAACAAAATGAGGT
Source organism: Enteromius paludinosus (assembly GCA_032361165.1). Classification (NCBI taxonomy): domain Eukaryota; kingdom Metazoa; phylum Chordata; class Actinopteri; order Cypriniformes; family Cyprinidae; genus Enteromius; species Enteromius paludinosus. The sequence goes on from JAUMHQ010000066.1 coordinate 9,164,645, forward strand.
AGAAACAAGTGGTAAAAGATTGAATGAGAACGGAGGAATAAAATGACAAAAGACAGGCCTAACAACCTCCAAAACACAGTGAGATTAGCTGGTCTCCCTCTAGTGGACACCTAAAAAAAATCTCTGAGTGACTATACAAACATACTACACATTAATCTCTTACAGTAAAAAAAAATAATATTTTCGGTAAAAAAAAAAAAAGGATATTTGAAGAATTTTTATTTACTGTAGCTCTTTTACCATTTAAGGACATACAAACATGATTGCCCGAATTATACCAAGGAACTGCACGGTGCTCGGACTCAAACCACAATGTAAAATGTTCATAAACATCCTCAAAACCTTTAGAAATTCTGAGAAGCTTCAATTTTGAGGCTGACACACATACAAAAATACTCACTCAAGCAGTCTGGCACATTAAACGCACATTAAAAGCTCCTTCAACAGATCTCATCTATACAAAACAAACCACTACGTCCCTATCTGGCGTTGTTCGGGATCGTTTATTTAATATTTGCTAGTAATTAACAATAACAATTCTAATTTCTAGTCATATAGCAAACAATAAATTTGTAACATCAAATAGGTTCTTGTAATACTAATAAATATGGCTGTATTTTGACAGTCCAGAGCATCCAATCCAACTAAATCTTATAAAATGATAAATGCTATTTTCACTTTTTGGAGATTTGGAAATACCAAAATGTCCAGTATTTAAAGTTCATCCACGTTTAGATATTAGTGATGAGTGCGAGCTAAAATTAAGCCCCTCTGCTCTAGGACAGAGCTATTTTGAGACAGACACTCAGCCAAACAGCCAATCGTGAACCAAAGTATCTATAGACTCAGAGTGGACGGCACAACACGTGCCACACTATTCCTGGTCACTTTGTCAACCAACTGCTCTTCATCTTAAGGGAAAAAGCCCTCAAAAGCAAGTACAAGATTGTTCTATGTTTCTAACTTTATAGGAACAATAAGATCGTTCAACTAGAGGTGATATGCAAACATTAGTTCTCCTTTGCTATTTTCATTAGCTCTTCCTTCACTCGCTGTCTCTTTAGGGATGTTGGATGTTTTAATAATTGGAGGGGGTCCTCATGCTTTAACTCTTGCTACTCTGCTCTCAAACCCTGAAAAACCTCTCTGCCAATCTAGTGCTGACATCCTTCAGGGTATTCAACTGAGCAAAACTAAAGCTAAAAGTGTACGCTGCAAAAACAAAAAGAGACAACCCATCAGTAAGTCAAGCAAAAGGACAACAGATTGGTTACGGTGTATTTTTCCATGCATGTATCCTACAATCAGAGACTGATTTAGATCTTCTTTCCAACAGGGCCAGTGTTTGAAACAGAGAATGAAGCCAAACATCTGCCATGTCCTCAGCTGCATTTCAAAGTGGTGGACTCTTATGGAAAATGGACATCACTGTGGGAAAGTCAGTTTACCGCCCTGAACATCCCTCACCTGCGATCACACACGCTGGTGCACACCGACCCATTTAACAAGGTAATTTAGCACAGGAGAGCATGCGTTGACATTTGCAGCTTCATTTTGGTAATGCATGCTTTGAAAAAGGTCAACTGAGATTTCCGAACTGAAAGTTTATGAGAAGCTAAATAATTTGATGAGAACGGAAAAATAAACTAAATAAATCATTTTAAATGAAAAAACAATTTAAATAAAATATTTACTAAAATGCTGAAATATTTAGTTTAACTAAACATAATTCGACAATTATGTTGATTTACTAACTTCAGAGAACTGAACAACAAATGTGTTATTCAGCTGTTGAAATGGTAACTTAAAATCTTCAAGGGAAAAGGAAAACAGCAAAAGAAAATGGTCTTCGACCGACAAAATAGATACGTTTGAGAATCCCTGATTTGTCGGACGTGTACAAACAATAATGCAGACCAATAAACATTCGAATGATGTTGTCAACCCACAAGACTAATACTTTGTGTATCTGTGTACAATCTCAGAAGGCCTTGCAGGACTTTGTGCTGAAGCAACATCGGGAAGATGAGCTGCACTGCTTACCAGAGAAAATTTATATTCGGGATGAGAATGCATTTTTTAACGACAATCGCCTGGGAAAGAAGGACAAAAAGCTTTTAAGCACAACACAAGGCCTACAGAAAAACCTGTATTTTAGTCTTCCAGGAACACAGCTCAGTATAGACTTCTTCCAGGACCAGGTCTGTGCATCACGCAACAGAATGCCTGACTAACAATACTTAATAAAACAACTGTGAAATGCTTGGTTTTAAATCAATACAGTCTATGGGTTTTTTTTGGTTTTTTTAACAAACACAACCCAAATAGGGTAAATCAGCACAAACGTGCGGCTATTTAGCTATATCCACCCTAATTACGGCAGTGTTTTATTTACGACAGTGAATTACACTCTATTAACTGTAGGTGGCTCCAAAGCTGCAAACATTCAGTTTGGTTTAACAACAACACTAGTGTAATTTTGACACGATGCATGCGTTTGTGGTGGTGGAATGGCTTAACACTGTCTGGTGACTTTAAAGGAAAGCACAGTAATATGTGCATGAACCATGCTAGCAAAGCTGTCAATGTAAAATGTAATATTTCTTTCTAAAATAGTAGCTATTCCTCTCCAGTGAGCTGCCACTCAGAACAGTGCTGCATGGTGCTCGTGGCATCATGGGAAATTGAGTTTCAGCAATAACATTGTCAAATATCTAATTTTGAATGCAAAGTGCAGCGTGGTTTAATACCTGATAACTTTAAATGTTCAGTTATAAATGCACAATGAAATATTAATAAATGATGGATTACAATGCAAAGGACTTCTACCTAGGTACACAAATATGACCTGGAGAGTGTCTTAATCAGAGCTTCAGTGGACAGAATCATCCCAGTCTTATCTGAGGATGAGAGCAAGGTTAAGTTTTTCAAGGTGACACTACACACTGGGGAAAATATAGAGGCAAAAACTGTTATCATGGCGACTGGACCGTCCAGGGCGCAGATGGCAAACATCCCAGGTTGGGTACGGGCAATCCAGGAGAGTTACCCAGAGGAAAGTCTACAACACACAGTGCAGCTCATGCATCACTTCTGTACACATGAATCCTCCTCAGGTGAGTTAATGTCATCAATTCCTGATCAGCCTGATGTAACGCAAGCAGATATCTAAATACATGCTATACTCGATTAACACATAGTATAATGTATAGTATGAATATGCTTTTTCTCAGGTTCTCCTCCTGTGTGTCAGATGGGTCAGAGAGTGATGGTGGTAGGTGGAGGTCTGACCAGCGCCCATATTATTGCAATTGCACTGAAGCAGGGTGCATGCCATGTGACCTGGGTCTTACGGAAACACTTACAGGTAATTTAAGTGTAAAAAGGGGTCATGTATCACCCCGAAGGGGTTTATTTTGAGATTGCTCTCTGTCAAAAAAATTATTGGATGTGGAATGTTTATTAAAAGGTGTTCTAGGTGTCGTTGGCCATTATAGAAATTATGTCTGTAAGTATTTTAAAACCAGACCTCAGTAAATCCTTTCCAGTCAATAGTCACTCACCCTCTGTAAAAAATGCAATGAGAGAATCTGAGTCATTAGCAAAGGAGTATCAACCGATAGAGAGCTCCCGGGGGAAGAGAGAAACAACCAACACTCAAATAAGATTGATATGCTTGGTTTATTCTGAACAACCCCAAATTGAGCGGGGCTTCTCGCCCTTTATATAGCCCTTTCTGGGTGCGGTTAATACAATTACATCATACTTATCAGGCATTGTTCTTTCCATTGATATCATTCAGACTCCTGACTTGTTGACCCCTAGACACATTCTCTCAACTCTTTGTGATCAGGAAAAAACAGGAAGTCAGACAGTCTAAAATAGTAAGTGAGCTGAGAATATATGCAGCATCAGCAAAACAGAACAGACAGACATTAGCTAAGAAAAACATGATCCCAGTCTAAGACCACATCTTGTACTTCTTGTACTTTTACACAATATGAACAGAGGATATATATTTCTTTGATTCATTTTTATCCTTACAATGTCAGTTATATGAACCAACAAAATTAATCCCACCACCAAAATCAGCACCTTCACTTAAATAATTTATAATTTTGAAATAACAAACTTTACTCTCTCTCTCTCAGCTGAAGCAGTTTGACGTTGGGGATATAGAGAGTCTGATCGGACGCTATTCCCACGTTGAGCATGGGATCAAGTTGGATGGCCTGGCCTACATAAGGCAGTTCTATAATGAAAGAAGTCTTCACAAGAGGCTAGCGATGATCAAACAAGCCAGGAAAGGAGGAGCAGTGACCCCCGAAGCCTATGCACAACTTCAGCCTTTCATTCAGAGTGGCCAGCTCCTGATCAGAGCTCATTGCCAGGTGTGTCAAAAACTTTTGGCTATATTGTGAGGCAGCTGTACCCAAGTGGGATACTTTGTGTTATGAGTTTTTGACAGCTGAGCACAAAGTCCAAAGAATATTCAGTCCAAACAAAATTAGTGGTTTTCTTAATTAAATGCAATACATATTTTTTTATTTAAATGTCTTCACCCCAAGGTAGCTGAAGCAAAATGGTGCTATCCATCACAGTGTTGGAGAGTTTCCTTGTGCAGTGGAGAACAATGGGGCGGAGAAAAGATTTGGCTGGCAACAGGCTGCAAACTGGATGTTACTCAGGACCCTTTACTCTCTGACGTCATGACTAAATTCCCCATTCAAGTGAGCAAGTGGAGAGTTTGTTCTTAACCAAAAACCTAAAAACAAAAGTTCAACAAAAGAGTCATAACACAAATATAAATACATTATTACTTACATGGAAATAGACCAGACTTTTAGCCCTTGTTGTTAAGTATCAAGTATCATGGGGCTCATAAATCCTTAGTTTCATAATCAAAGCTTTGTAATTTGTCGTATAATAAAATGTTTTACAAGATATAAAAATAAAATGTTCTTAAAAACCCTAATTTATCATATTTCAGTCACATTTTCTGAGAAATCATGTACTGTATAAGTGTAACACAACCTTAAGGCCTAGAACTATCAACAGGTACAACAGTACAACAGGTTTTTCAAGAAAAAAAATTGATCATGCCGATAATTTAGATTCTTAAGAAATGTGTATCAAATACGTTACAGTAGGTTTTTGAAATGCTGAGAAGTCAATCTGCACAACTGTACAAAAGATAAGCATTTCCTGCTTGACAGGTTCTAGAGGGCTGGCCATGCATAACAGAATCACTGCAGTGGACAGCAGGATGCCCCCTCTACATGATGGGACAATATGCAGCACTTCAGGTGCGGTTATGTTCTTGTGCTTACGATGTGTGGTATGAGTTGAAAAATCATTTGAGTGAGTCATTGAACTATGAGTCATTTCTTGATAACACTTGCACGCTAACTATGATTTAGGCTGCAGATAACATACCACAAAAACAGCTAATAAATATATGAAATATCCACAGGTTGGGCCTCATGCAGTGAACCTTGCAGGTGGTCAAGCTGCGAGCATGCGCATTTTCAAAGACATCATATCTCAACACAATGGATTTGATGAGAGTACATCAGAAAGGACGAAGAAGGCCCGCACTGAAGAGTACATATCACATATGCACGGTCTCATGTGGTTGTAATATCTACAAACACCTGCGCAGACTAGCATTCTCAGGTGTCAAACTGACATAAACAAGGATGTAAAAAGAACAGTGATATTATATTTTATGATACTGCACTGTATAGGAAGCTGACTAATAAAGAAATGACCTAAGTTTTGTTTTGGGGTTCATTTTGACTAACAGTCACGTGTAAACACATAGTCACTCTTTGGGCTCAAAATATTGCAGTGTCATTGTGACTTGCGCTGCGCCTTTAAATAATCCGAATCTAGCGGGACTGTGCAGGTAGCCTTGGCAAACCCAAAACGTCAGCATATAAACACACCTGTCATAGGTGAATACAGATTTACAATAAGGGCGAATAACACTGCAGTGCCGAGTTGTGTCTAAATAAATTTGCATCTTGTTTCGTTTTTATTTCCGGTGCATTTGGGAGCTCAGAAACTGAAAGCACGTAGCACAATATTAAGATATCAAGTTGTTAATGATGATTAGAAGAGTTGCTAAGGTCGTTTTGAGTGTGGAACAGTCTGAAGGAGTCGGGGCTCGAGTTCGCCGGAGTATTGGACGGAATGAAGTAAGTTTTCAGTTCTGTTTTTATTATTTTTGTATTGCGCATGGAACTCGTTTTGTTGTTGTTCATTTGAAAATGCACCACTACGCATACAACGCACTATTTTATTATTTCAGCTGAAGAATCTCGACCCTTTCTTGATGCTGGATGAATTCTGTATCGCCAAACCAGCTGGTTTTCCTGATCATCCTCACCGTGGATTTGAGACGGTGAGTTAAACCCTAAGGCAAATCAAGAAATCGTGAAACTATGAATTATTACAGCAATCTGCCTGCAAATGATTCGTGGATTTAAAGGTTTAAATCCACCAATCCTTGCAGTCAGGCGAATTAAATTGAAGTGAATGGCTGTGTAATGTTTAGTCTTCTACTTCCTGTTGGTTCTGAGTCTTCCGCCAGGAGGCGCTTGGCTGCCTCGAAAAGACCAATTTCAGCACTTTTATTGTTGTTTTAATAAAGAATTTAGTACACTTAATGCGTAGTTAGTTGTTTAATTCTATTAAAAAAAAAAAACTATCGAAATCTTTTCTGTTACAATAACGGCTGTGATTAGTTCACACAACACATCGCTGAGAAAAGTAACAAATACAAGGTAACACCATGTTTCTGAATGATGCTCATACAGCCGACTAAATAATTACGTACGAAAGGACATAACTTTTTTTTTTTTTTTTTTTTTTTACTAAGTAAAGACACTGAGACTCGTTAACATTTACTGAATTAAAACAGGAGAAGTGATAGATTATTATAGACATTTGACCACTAGATGGCGCACAGGTTATTAACGTTTTAGCGCTTCAGTCAGCCAAACTAGCTTTAGTTAATTCATTTAAAACATTCACTTTTAAATTTGGAAGTCTTTAAAAAAAAAAAAAAAAAAAAACACCGATAAGAGATATTGATGACTTCTGCGCTTCAAACATGTTTATCCAATCAGATGCACTCTAGAATTATAACGTAACCAACTAGAAAGTAGCTAATAAAGCCTGGAGTGGATTTATTTGTTTCTTTTTTTAAATTTGCCATGCACTAAAAGTAAAAGGCAATTTTAACGAATCTGGCAAGCATATAAAGATTGTCCAGTAAACCACTCCCATCCTTTTTGGCAGTTTCAGTACTCAAGAACTGTTCACTTGCTTGTGAGAGAGTGTATGATTATTAAAAACACTTCCTCCACAATGAGCATTTTGGCCAGAAGTGGTCCTGAGAGTATTTTCTGAAACTTGACTAAAGAAAATCTGACCAACTCACTTAGCCTTTTTGTCTCCTTGATTATTTATTTACAACATCTGATGGTCTCATTTGTTTACTCACAGTTTGGCAAAGTGTCTGGCATAAACTGTTTCTATGGAAAGTGGGTCTGCGTGGTTGTGGAAACCAGTTTCCGAAAACAGTTTGGTGTCATTTATTGCCATCTGCATGGATATACTCATCTCATTCGCTATTGTGTCATCTTTCTTCATAAACTTCATTTTTCTTGTAATAGTTGTATTCAGAGATTTGCTGGAAATGACTCATTATGAGAGCACTCTAAAGCCAAATTCTGGCTAAATATTTATTCCCTCTAGAGTGGTCATTTGTTCTGCAGGCATACGGTATATAACACAGACAAACAATATACAATGGAGTTTAGATGCAAATTAAAAAAAGGCTGAGGGGCATAAATGTCCGGTCTGCTCATCGAGTTTAGGCTCTCCTTGCAGGTACTAGAGGCGTAGAAGAACCAATTTTGGTTCCACAAAGAAACATTTAGTCAAAGGTTCTCATTCCAACCTTTTTATAATCTGAAAATTTTGTGAAACCAAAAGAAGTTAAAGGATGAAAACATTTAGACAAAAAAAGGTTCTTATTTTTAAGAGTGTATTAGCTTTACTAGTAGAATTGCACCTTTATGTTGCCTGAAACATGCAGGTGTGTTTGCTCGTGAACAGTCACGTGATCGTCAGATCACAGCTGTGCTTAAAGATCACAGGCTGCCTGTGGCCACAGTTCAAGCAAGCCTCAGAGGGGTCAGATGTTGACCTCTTACCCCGCCTCCCACATTCTGTTGAGAACAGCGTAGTCTGTGTGGGAGATGGCACGCAATCCGTCCACGCTGTATATCAGACCACCTCAGCTGACCATGTACATTCATTATTGCTGTTTCACTGGACAAATGGGGAAACAGCTGCGGGCAGATTTTTTTTTTTAATTGGAAAGATGTTTATTTAATATATGCAAATTTGGATTATGACACATTAGCATCTTAGCTCTGTCTTGGCCTGGAAGGAATATGTTTTTTCAACTGCATAAAAGACCTTTACTAGACATTTAAAAAATATGTGGATTCATGTTCGTGTCACAATTAAGTTCAAGGATCACTTAATTGTATCTTTAGATTACTAAACTAAGAATGCTTCTTATGCCATAGTTCAAAGATGCCATATTCCATAGAAGGTGGCACCCACTTTTGATATATAGGCTAAAATATACATGTATACTCTGTTCTTTTTCAAGGGTTTGTTTAATGAGGTTAAATGTGTGGCATATTGGAATACAAATATTTAAGTCATATTGTTTTGTCTTTTGGAAGTATGTTTGTAATGTTTAGATCATCACCCGCCAAAACCTTTATATTTTCCATCTCACAGCCTAGGATGTATCTGCTTTTTCATTTAGCTTTATTGTCCATCAGGGCTTTACCAGAATCCCTCCAACTTTTCGCATCCACTCTGCAAACCATGTGAAATGTTTCACCTGTATGATTTTTGACATGTTTATTTTCCTCTAAATGAACATCAAGTCGATGGCTTTTTCATACTGTCCTTTGTGTAAATATTCCCCCTGAGAAATCGCTTTGCTTTTTTGCCAGAAAACTACAAACACCTCATCCCTATGTTTCTAAAAGGCTGCACACGTGGGACTTTTCTTTCACTATAAGTGTATGCGGTTAAATATCTTTTGCTTCTTGCACAGGTAACATACTTGTTAAGTGGAGTAACAGCCCATGAAGACTCCTGTGGTCACAGCGGGAGGTTAGAACCTGGGGATCTTCAGGTATAACACCTTTTAGTAATTTAATGATCACTGTACTTTATTTTTCAGTGGAAAAGACTTGTTACATACTGGATATTAGGTGGCCTTTACTACTGTGTACAATGTACCTATTATGTTCATTTTGTATTGAACAGCACTTTTGCTGCTACTGAGGTAGGATACAGCTAAAGTTTGGCGTCATGGCTAGATAGAGGGATCAGAAAATATCAGAAATACATTCACTTACGCAAGTCTGTAGATAGAATGAAAGCCACCATTTGTATTGTTTTATATGACTCCAAAATGAAATTAAGCTATAATAAACAAAATGTACATTTAATAGGATGTTATATCATTGCAAACACACACTCATCAAATGGACTAAGAGCTTTTACACCCATAGGCCACTTCATGTGTTTTTCTGCGCCATAAAGCGGTCTCAATTTCTCCCAGGTCAGTGAGGGAATGTTTTAATGGGCCTTTAATGTCTGTAGGCCTCACTACTATAACTACAGCTCACACGTAACCTCCTGCTACCGGGGCTACAGCCTCACCATCAAACACTCAGGGACTCCCTGATAATACCAGTAGCTCATAGAAGGAAAAAGCTGAGCGTTTCCCTCCATAACTCAAACCACCCAGTGGCTCTCTGAGAGGGGCTGCTAAACCTCAGAACGAATGGAAATTTCCAATAAGAGAGGGCTAAAAAGGAAGAGGTGAAAGAAAAGTGCTCCATTAGGCATATTAAGCTGTTGTTGTAAAACTGGAGCGGTTCATTTTTTTTTACGTTGAAATAAAAGCTCATAAAGATCTCTTGTGCTTCACATGAAGATGACATTAACCAGTGTGTAAACCAAGCGGTTAGCCTGTTTATTGGCAATTACTACCAGCTAGTTCTGCCCGTAGGAATTGAATGGAATGAAACAACATTAGTATTTGTTCTTACTTCTTGCTCTTTGTTTTCTGTTGTTTTAGTGGATGACGGCTGGTCGTGGGGTAATTCATGCCGAGATGCCTGTGTCAAACGGAAACATTCATGGCCTTCAGCTTTGGGTGAATCTGAAAAGTTCAGATAAGATGGTGGAGCCTCAGTACCAGGAGCTGAAGAGCAAAGAGGTTCCCAAACCCAGCAAAGATGGAGTCACGGTGAACGTTATCTCAGGGGAAGCTCTTGGAGAAAAGGTTGGTGCATATAAAGAGCAGCTTTATATTTTGCAATATTCAAAGAAAACTATGATTTACATATATATATATATATATATATATATATATATATATATATAATATATAGGGAATATATATGTTGAGGAAAACCTATTATGCTATTTTTCAATTTTAATGTATTCTAATTTATTCCAACACAAGTCTTCAGTGCCACATTCTTCAGAAATCAATTAAATTTGAATGGAAATACTTATCCAGTCATAATAAACAACTGAAAAAAAAAAAAAATTATTTTAAAACATGTGGAAGCCTTGGAGTAAGGTCATTTCTAGCATAAGGTACTTATCACAAGTGCTTCATAGAGAAAAGGTGATCCCATTTTCTCTTTTTTTCCCTTTATAGTTTCCATTCATATCCCTCTTTTCATTATCAATACGTATGCTAATAAGTACGCAAATACAAGATCCGATGATCATTGCAAGCAGTTAGAGTATAACCAAATGTTTGATCCGGCTTTGTAAATGTTGCATCTAATCAGAACGTCTGATTTACAGTCTGATACTGGAGTCCATCAGGCTAATTGCCGCTGCAAGGGCATCCTCTGCCCCTTCTTTCAGACAACAGCAGGAAATTCAGAGCAGGCTTCATTGGAAGTGGTTTTTGTAAAATGTTTTAAATGTAAAATGTGGTTATGGAAGGTTTCTCTAGGGCAGAGGGGTGGATGCAGCGTTAAAAGTTAAATGTGGGTCAGCCAAATACTTGGGCTTACTGGAACCAGATATGCACTGGAACTCACACACAATGTTTTTACATCTGTTTGAGCTCATAATTTAAACAATATTGAACAGTTTTCTTCTTTTATGTCTTGTAGCAATAACAAAATCTGGTAAATATGAACATTATGAATAAGAGCATAAAATGTTGTTGTCACAGTAGTCTTCTGCTGTTAACCATAATTCCTTTAAGATGAACTATTATGTTGTGGTATTTGCATGCCTTTTCTGTTACCAGTCAAAGATTTACACGAGAACTCCAACCATGTACCTCGACTTTGTGCTAAAGCAAGGTGCAAAACATTTGCAGCCGATTCCTAAAGGTAAAAAAAACATTATTATCAGATGTCTTGATTATTATTTTCCATTCATTCTTTAAAGGGATAGTTCACCCAAAAATGAAAATTAGATGTTTATTTGCTTACCCCCAGGGCATCCAAGATGTAGGT
>JAUMHQ010000066.1:9177480-9187503 GCA_032361165.1 Enteromius paludinosus
GTTCAATACAGCAGCATCTTGGAGATCTCTAATCAGTTTAATAGCAGAAGGTATATCTTCACGACATGCGTGTGACGCCATTAACAATGGCCCTATGTTGTTGAACTAACGTGGTTCAAACGACGGAGATGCGACCTTGTTCAGGAAGTGTGTAGCTAGTTCGTTTCCAAAACAATGTATCGTACTATGGTGGTTTATCAGCGAGCTACAGCGTTGTTCGGGAAACGCACCCCTGGTAGTTTTTGTATGAATTCAGGTTTACTTTAAGTTCAGTCTCTTTATTCTCTTATTCTCATTATTATTTCTAGGCAGCTGAAGAGTCTCACTTTGTGTTAATAGCTGGTGAACCCATTAATGAACCTGTGGTTCAGCATGGTAAGTTATAAAGGTATAGTTAATATTTTACATTGTATTGAACTAGTATTTATGAATTAGTGGTATGATTACATGATTTATTCGTTCATTAAATTAAATGTATTGCATATAGAAAATATATCACAATGTGTCAAAAGTAATTTACATACATAAATATACGGGCCTCTATATTTCTTTACCGTTATTGGCAAGGAATTAATTTGTAAAATAGACAGTGATAATTTGAATATATTTGTATTTACATTTTTGTATTATAAGCATTCTATATTTCTACATTTGCTTAAACCCTGATGATTTATTTGTTTGTTTTAGGACCTTTTGTCATGAACACACAAGAAGAGATTGATCAAACTATCTCAGACTACAGATCAGCCACTAATGGATTTGAGAAAGCAAAAGTTTGGCAATCAAAGATCCGTCGAAATGTCTAAATTTTTCTCGAAGATCTGTGGGAATATACGTGCTTTGATTTTATTTTTATTTATTTATTTTTTTGTGCCTTTAACTTAATGTTCAGCGTCCCCAAAGAGCATTTGGATGTTTAAATCACACTTGAAATTTATAAAATGTGTAAATAAAACCTTGTTTCAATTATTTAAAATCAGGATTGTAAGGTATAGTGCTTAAAACATTCAGCAAAAAAAAGGTTTTCAATGAATTATGGACACTTTTTGGATTTCTTTATGTTCATATTTAGTGGTTAGTGCTCCATAAAACTGAAAAGCACCCCATGACTTACTCACCCTCAAACCATCCTAGTTGTATATAACTAGTCTTTTTTCAGATGAATACAATTGGAATTATGTATAAAAAAAATGTCCTCTTTCAAGCTGTATAATGGCAGTGAATGGCTGTTGAGATTTCGAACTTTCCTGTGAACGCACAGTTAACAGAAGCCAGAGATTATGGTTTATAGATCTTTTGTTAACACAAAAGGATCAATTTGCTTCAGAAGGCCTTTATTCAGCCACATTATATGAGGGACGCACTTTACTGGACTTAATATTAACAGCCATTCACTGCTATTAAAAAGCCTTCTGAAAGAAAAAAAAATACAACTGTGTGAACTTTAGGGGAAATGTTAGAACATCATTTGTTTGCTGATATTAGTGTGAATTTCATATAATACACTGACATTCATATTTTAAGTGTAACTTAAGGGTACAAATACTTTGGGGGTCAAATATGCAAAATGTTACTCCAATTATTTCTGATATATTTCTGATTGTTCATATATTACTTTTAATCTATGTATTTCTTGTAATGTTTGTTTAATAATGACCTTTTATTTGAATCTATTTATTTCTGTTTTTATTGGTTACACTATATTTTGATCGTGGACTTTAGACGTTATACTAACGAAACGTAACTACATGTCTACTAACTCTTTAGAAAAGAGTTGCAAAGTTTCTCATAGTCAGTATGTTGCAGTATGTAATAAAGTGTTAGAAAATATTACTAATGCTACTGTAGTTGACATGTAGATGCAAAGTAACTTACTGTTAAAATGTCTGAAGCGTACTATCAAAATACAGTGTGCGTTTTTATTTTGTATTCAACTCTGTCTGTTCACATTGTATCTGTAATTTCCTTTGTTCAATGTCTGTCTTTTTAGATCTACATTTGACCACACAATTTATCCATGTTTGAATAAAACAAGGTTGAGAATTTACACAGACAATCTGGTAATAGATTCCTTGGTTTGCTGATAATAGATTCTTTTGAAGCTTTTAAAATAAAAGCATTCAGATGATCCGATAGAGCTCATGGAGTGCGGTTGCAGAGAATGGCACTCACAACCCATTACCCTGCATTAAAGCTCCCTCTAATTCCTGACTTGCATTACAAGCTTCATTGTTGCGTCTGCCTGAGATTGATGCACACACACAGATAACGAGAGAAAGGGCATATCGGCTTAGCTCCACTCCTTTTTATCCTTGCCACTTCGCTGAATTTAAGTGGGATATTGGCTGGATTCAGTCTCTCTTCTCCACACACACACACTCTCTCTCTCTCCTCCCTTCATCCCTCTGTTCCCCCTTCCGTCCTCCTCCTCCTCCCCCTCTTTCACTCCTTGCCCTCTGTAGAGGTCTGGTTCACATTTAAAACCACATGTTCCTGTGTGCGAGCAACTGAGCCTGGAAGTCGGCAAGCAGGAAATGTGGTGACAGCAGAGTGGGACGGGAGAGCACAGCGACGGGACAGACATGCACGCCTCACAGACAGCCTTGCACGCACTGGTGGCTGGAGAAGACTGGATGTGAGCCTGTGGCAGAAATCTGGATCTGTGGAGACTGGGACAAATTTGACCAGTCCAAAACGGATGACGGCATCAAGGGGTTGTCCTGATCAGAGAAAATTGCAGAAAAAAGGAAAAAAATGCTCCTGAAGTCCTAAACTAGTACTGATTGATGTCTCATTCTCCTCCTCTTTTTTTTTTTTTTTTTTTTAAGAGGAGAGCCCATTTGGCTCCGGAAGGCTCGCTGTGACAGGTCTCTATTGGTGCGCCTGTGTGGTCCAGTGTGAGAAACCTGCTTTGTGATTTGTGAGAGCGTGCGTGAGTGTACACGCAGACTGGCCTCCCTCGCTGCTTAGTCGCTGGACGGTATCCTGGAGAGTTAGTTGCAGGATGAAGACACAGAAATGTGCTGGACTTCAAATGTTGTTACTCCTGTATGTCAGACTGATGCTGACCGTGGATGCCTACAGACCCCAGAGAGTAAGTATGACATCCCTCAGCAGACATGTAGAACACCAAGTGCAGCCATACCTGCAAAGACTTTATGTTTGTTCACTTTTTAGTGTATTTCATTTTTATAGGTTTTCAATTGTTGTACATGTTTAGTTGTGAGGTCTTTAAAATGCCTGTGCGTTTACACTCTGGGTTTTCTAATGATGCAAAAGAAGCGCATTAGAATGTTTATTCACTGTGAAGAACCTTTTGTGGAATGGGAATGTTAAAGGTTCTTCATTGAACCATAGATGCAATAAAAAAAACGTAATTTTTAAAGGTGCACTCAACCTTATGTCATTATAAACCTGTATGAGCTTAAAGTAAAAAAAAAAAAATCCGCAAGGCTCTTCCAAAAGGATTTTACATCATTTTGCGCTGACTCACTGAGCAGGGACCTGTGGCAAGCTCAACAGGGCCAGATGGGGCCTCCTGCTGTGACCTTAAGGTCTCAGTGAAATACTAATGTATGTGAAATACTGTGAAGTAAATCTTGAATCAGTCTGAAGTAAATGACTATGTTCAAAATTGCAGTCTTCGAAAGTCAGACAGATGGTTCCTCTGGAAGCACACTTGGGAACTCTGGTTACTATTGAGAATTTCCAAAGACAAGCTGCTAAGGCCATTCATCTGTTTTTCTGTGCGCATACATCAATGGTAGGTTATGTAAGAAGGGTTATGGGTTCCAAGCAGTGGCGCAATAGCATAATATCCTATTAGTTTTTACAGATACACTCCATGAAGAGGCTGTGTTAGCATATGTGTGTGTGTGGCATGTATCCAAACGCAGCCTGAGGCATTGTAGGGTCTTTTATACGTTCAAGCTCTCTGTGTTCTCATCCATCTCATTTCTTCCTTGTTAGGGGCCTCCACCTCATTAATTTTGCACAGTCGTAACTCATATTCTTACTTTCTTTTAAATCCCTCCTCACACTCTCGCTTTTTCTGTTTGTTGTTGCATTGTTTGCATGGATAAGTGAAAGCAGACAGCTCCACCCTAACATATTGAAGAGATCATAGAAGATCATGTCACTACACTACAGCAGGAAGCAAAACTTCTTCAGTGATGACTTCCATTTCGCGTGCCAGCCCTCTCCGTCCCAGCCTCGGTTGTTTTACTTTCCGCCTGCTTTGTGGCTTTCCCGTCTCATAAAAGCATTATTGGAAGTCCTTCTGCCCCTATTGCCATTTTTTTTTATTCACCGTTTTTTGTGGGACACACCCGGTGTGTAGTAAACATTCAAAACCAAGCCAGTGCTGGTTTTTGCCTGCTTAATTGAATGAGAGGTGGCAGACTTCAGGGTTTGCATGTGCACTCCTCCCTCATGTATGCAATCTACTCCATTAACTTTTGCTCTTCTGTATGAAGGGTAAATTAGTGACCAATGTATTGACCAGGCATTCATTTCCAAGTAACTATAGTCTTAAAGGGATAGTTCACCCCAAAATTTTCATTTTGTCATTAACTACTCACCCTCATGTCATTCCAAATCTGTAAGACCTTTTTTCGTCTTTAGAACCCATATTAAGATATTTTTGATGGAATCTAAACGTTCTCTGAAGACTGCAAGGATATTACTATGATCAATGCACAGAAACATAGCAAGGACATCGGTAAAAAATTCTGTAGTTTTTACAAAAATTATTTACTAATTATGTAAAAATGACCAAAAAAAAAAAACCTTGGTAAATGTATTTCCCTGTATATAGTACGGGAACTTACTGTTAACCTATTGGTTTTGTTCCATAGCGTTTTTAAGATTTTACACTTTTTTTTTTTTTTAAATGCTCACTTAGCCTATTAATATCAGCTGATTAATTAAATAATTACTGACACATTTTGAGTTAAGTTGAAAGCAAATATTGTGTGAAGTGTAGTCACTTGTTTTCAAGATGCCCATATGATAGAATTCAATTATTTTTCTGCTTCTGTTTGGGAAAAAAATAGCACAGCACAGCATAAAATCAGTAAATGAGTCAAAAGACCATTGTACGGTGCTCAACGCATTGCTAACTTAAGAAAACCCATGCAAACAGAAGAAAACACATGCAAACAGATGCAAACTGTAAATTCTCACAATGCAACCAAACACAGGGAAGCACTGCAAACACAGCAACACGCTGCAAACAGCACGGACCACAACGGAAAAGTTTGAGGGAACTTCAAAAAGTGAAGAACCTATCTGGGAGCTGATTATTTGTTGCGTGGCTTTTGGTCAGAGCAGAAATGTTGTCGCTGAACTAAAAGGTATGTTTTTTGTGTTTATTTTAACAACCTGATCATACGGTCTTTTGGATATTATTAGACTTATCTGACGAATTGCACACTTACTGTAACTGTGAAACATTATTTTAATGCTAAGTAAGCTATACTCTCAGATGTGTTTGTCACTTTTTGAGGTGCCCCTGAAACATTTCCGTTGTGGTCTGTGCTATTTGCAGCGCGTTTCTGTGTTTGCATCGCTTTCGTGTGTTTGCAGCGTCTGTGTTGTCAAACTGATGAAGATGTTTTCTTAATGTGCTGTAGTTTTTTTCTGTTTGCATGTGTTTTCTTAAGTTTGCAGCGCATTTAGCAATCTCGGCTCATCGTGTCTGTTCGAAACATACTAAAAAGTAGCCAGATAAGCCCACTGATATAGTGAGAATATTAGGAAACATTAGATCGCAAAATGCCACGAGACCAATAACAAACCATGTAATGTTCATCATATCGCCATTACACACTCCCTAGGTATCTAGGTACTGGCCACTGAAAGCGTGACCACGTTGTGACTTTGTCAAGGTTATTCTGCAGCTGTCACTAGGCACTTAGTAGTTATTAATCCATGTTTTGCGAAACAGCCGTGATGTTCTGTTCATATTGGTGGCACACGTCCCAAACTCCAATCCCTGGGATCTGTGTCTTCACTGAGCTTCTAAACAGGTGGTCCATGCTAATAGAGCGTATATGTTCCAGTTGTTTAGAGTGGGCCTCTGCCAGAGGGTGTTCCATGTGTTTGGCTACACAAGCTGGTTTGAGAAAAAAAAAGTGAACTTCATGGCCTGACAAGAGTACAACGCTCTCAAGATAAGTTCTTGAACTCTAAAAATTCTGCACTTGTGCTTGTGTGCAACCGTCCAGTCAGCAGAACTACTTAAGATGATTCAAGACTCAGTTTACCCATATTGCACTGCCATGTCATAATATATCTCTTCAACAAGTTGTAAGGGAACACTCTGTAAATTATATTGAGGTTGTAAAACTAAGAATCCATATGTTCTTATGGAAGACTGCTTGTTCCTTGATGGCAGAACTACATGAGGAACAGCTGCATCCTTTCCCTATAATACTGATTCTACACAGCCCAAAAAAAATGTGGAAAAAAAGCCTATGATGATTATCACTACTGCCATCTAGTGAATAGAAATTAATGTGTTTATTGAGAACAAGGAGCAAAGGTTCAGCATCGGTGTTATAAAAGTCAAGACAATACCATTTCCATACATTCTTTGAAGCATATTAGACTTTTCCTCAATGGTTTGTGTACACAATCTATTTATCCCGTGTTTATCACGTTTCCAAATGGAGTTTCCCAGCAAATCTCTCCACACAGTATTTTTCATTTACAATTCCCAACCACTGGTTCTTTGTTAGAGCGTCAACCTGAAATCACTTACTTATTATGGCTTTCCGACTGCTTGCTAAAAGTATTTTAATAAGTATTTGTAACTGTCCTGAACTGCTTTAGGTATTTTTCCTAGATACAGCACATCAGATGAAAAATCCAACTCCTTTCCGAATATTTTTCCAATTTCAGCTGTCACTTCATACCACTAAGATGTTTGAACTATGAAATATGAAAATGATCTAGCGATTAAGGTTCCACATTCTGTTCACCTGGGCATATTGCTGTTAATTTGGGAGTCATAATCATTCTTCTATCCAAACTCTCCCCAAGATCTTGAGTTCATTGTGTTTGCCTGTGCGACACATATATGTGCCCAGTCTTACTCTGTTTTTTTTAGAACGTGATTCATTGTTTTACACAGCGTGATGTATGTTTTCGATTTTTTTGTAGCCTACCGCCAAAGGAATTAGTAGCTGTGTGCTAGCTTTCTAGTAATGCATTGTTAATTATATCCTACTGGTTAGCCTTTTATCATGGCAAGACTTCACACACCTCACAGACAGCAGGACGTTTGTATGATGCAAGTCTTTGTAGTAGGTTGTAAAGTTGGAAAAGAAGGTGGTTCCAATTTGCGTTCATTCTATTTATCTATCTCCCGCTGTGCTGTTCCATATGGTGGAATTTTTTCCTCAGCATTCTTTCACCTAAAAATTACAATCACCAGCCTTCATTCTTTCACATCCAAGATTGAATTTCTCCATAGGACATAAACCAGAAGAGATGGGAACAGGAACTTAGGGATGCTGGGAGTCTGGATGAGCTTCTGATGTTGACCGAGTACCCAGACTGGAAGCTGTGGAGATGCAGGCTCAAGTTGAAGCACTTTGAATACGCCACGCCGCCTGAGAGCCGCAGGTCAACTCGCTACGCAGCCGCATCGTTCAGCCCAGAGATGCTAAAAGGTTGAGACCCTCTAGCGAACATAACTGTGAACATTGTGGTGTACATAGATTTGTGTACCTAAAAAATGCCTTTTTTCAGATATTGATGACGAATGGCAGAAAACACAGTGTATGCCCAGAGAGACGTGTGTAGATGTGGCTAAAGAGCTGGGCACCAATACGGCTGTGTTCTTTAAGCCCCCCTGCGTCTCTGTCTTCAGGTGTGGAGGCTGCTGCAACAAAGAGGGAGTTACCTGCCGTAATACAAGCGTGACTTATGTCAATAAAACTGTGAGCACTACTCATTGCATTACGTGGGTATTACATACAAATTAAGGTCCAATACAATTTGTTTATCATTGCTCATTTATATGGAAATCATGTGCAGCTCATTCAACAGCCAATCAAAACGCAGCCTTAAAGGGACAGTTCCACCAAAAATAAATATCTGCTATCATTTAGTTACTTTACTTGCCCTTATACTGCCAACTTGTTTGTCCTTTTTGAAGTTTTAAAGCCTTAGCAATGCAACCAGAAACATTCTTCGAAATTTTTTGAGGTTTGGAACAACATGAGAGAGGAGACCGTTTTTGGCTGAACTATCTCCTTAACAAATGTGTACATTCTGTTCCACTTAACTGTTTGTAAAAGACATCCTCTTCCTCACAGATTTTGAGTGTGAGTCTGGCTCCGTATAAAACTGGACCAGAGCCCGTGCTGGTGAAAATAGCCAATCACACTGAGTGCATGTGCCAGGAACATTCGCTGATCCGCAGACATGTTCGTGAGAGGCACAAGAAGAGGTTAGTAAAAGAATAGGTCTGTGTGAAACTGGGTGTAACCTTGACATGAAATATAAGGTGTGTATTATTCAATAATAGCTAATGTTTCTTCAGTTAATGGTTTTAGTAAATTCCAGACTGATTACAAACGGGTAGAGTTGGATGAAGTTATCAATGAGGCAATCAGAATTCCCCTACACTTACACTGAGTGCAATGCATGTTTACTGAAATTGGCTGGGTCTTTCTTGTGGTGTAACATCAAACTCCTTGAAAAGTAAGACCCAACCCTTATTTTTCCAGTGCCATGCTGTGTTATTCACTGTTGATACAACAATGTTGCTCTTGGAGAAATTACAGATTGGGCCTTGCTGAGTGGCAGTCATATGTAGGAGTGCAAGAGCTTGTTTGCATAATAATATGTGTGCGTGTGTGTGTGTGTGTGTGTGCAGTTGCTCTCCAACACGTAAGCCAGAAGACAAGAGACTGTGCAACAAAGGTTTAATATGGGACTGGATGGCAGAGCGATGTGTGACATATCACTCAAGTAAACAAGGTCAGTGAGTAATTGATTGACTCATGTATTCCCAGTTCCTGCTCTGCCCTAACCAACGAATCCCTCGGTTACTTTTTTTATTATATGTTAGTCACTAACTTTTATTCAATATAAACACATCAAGGCACACACAAGAACATCATTTTTATCACACATTACATTTGTGATAAAGCTTTTATTTTGCTTTTATTTTTTTTTTATACCAGAACCTCCGTCTACTGTCAGTGAGGAGGACTGTGAGATTGATGTAGAGCGATGTGAATGTATTCCAAAAGTATGGACACACAGATTGCACCATACGTGACACAATTCAACAAATGAAGGTAGAATGAATCCCAAAACTACAGTATTGGATACCAAAACTCATATAAGGCCTTATGTGTGAATGAAAATTGCAGTTTCTTTGAGTGTTTTTTTTTTCTGTCACTGAACATATTGTGTATTAATAATATTATTATTTAACTTTTTTTTATTTACTAGTGCTGTCAAACAATTAGTTGGAATTAACTGCATTCAAAAAAAATAATAATAATAATAATAATATATATATATATAATTTTTTTTTTACATAATATAGATGTGTGTCCTGTGTATATTTAAGATAAGAGATAAGATAAGAGGAACTTTATTTATCCCAGGGGAAATTCTTTTGTCACAGACATGCTCAATGCATGTCTGTGCATTTATTATGTATATATAAATATATATAATATATACATGAATACACACACATGCATGTATATTTTTAACTAAATGTTATGTTTACATATAAATATATGCAGGGCTCTCAAGTTTTGAAGACAGGCAAGAGTGACATCTCACCCCCACCCCATATATAAATAAATTAATGTATATTTTTAAAATAAATAAAAAGATAACATTGTTTGTGTCAAACAAGTTGTGAATTTGCTGTAACAGGAGATCATTACTTTGTGCTCAAAGTGATGCTCGGGGCCAGGGCCGTTTGAAGGAATTTGGGGGCCCCAAGCAAAATAGACATAGTGGCCCCCCTCATCGCACGCACGCAAAGGA
>JAUMHQ010000066.1:9199189-9211357 GCA_032361165.1 Enteromius paludinosus
CAGGGCGGGTCTGAGGTAAGACACCAGTTCAGTCTGTGTGACACGCTGCTGTCAATCATCTATTGTGGGAGTGGCCTTTCACCGGCATGCATTTGAGAATGGCCTGATTTCAGAAGGGGCAACTTATTTTTATTAAATTAAAACCAAACTACCTGTGGATCTTTATCATTGTAGGGTGGTTGTGTACACACACTCCCAACACACATTTCAGTCCAAACAGCTCAAAAAAGTGCATGTGGCACTTTATGACCTCTTTAAAAATTATTTGCACTGTGGCAGTGACTGATTTTCTGTGTATATACTTCCTTCACTGTCAATAATGAGAGCAATTATATGCTTGGACGAGTATCATTCAAATATTTTTAGCCTATATAGTTTGTATTAATAATTAAAATTAATTTACATTTTTATGTATTTTATGTTTTTCGTTTTCATGTGAATTTTAATTTGGTTTAGTTATTTTATGAACATCAACTTCATCTAGGTGAAAAATGAATGTTGCCTTGACAACTAGCACAACTACAATAAGTTTCTTTTTTATGTTTTATTTCAGTTTACATTTATTTAGATTTAAAATAACACACGTTTTGTCATGGTTTTAGCTAATTACAACAACCATAATTTACAGGAAAAATAAATAAATAAAACAAAGCAGTAAGGGGGTGAGTGTAGGGAAACGAATGAAGTCTTAAATCAACTGCTCCTAAATGGAAAAATGTTTGATAACAGATTGATTGATTGACAAAAGAGAAAGAAACAGTGGGAAACAGCTGATATTTTTCTGAATAAGCTTTCTCAAAAGGTCCGACTGACCTCAACACCACTTTCTGCTCACATACTTCTATTTTTACTCAATCTAATCTACTCAAATTTTCTTAAGGGACAGATATGGCTCTGTTATGTATCTTTAAGGAATGGTTGGTGAGAAAATCCTTGGTGAGAAAATATTGATTTACAAATTACGGGGGAAAAAGCCAGATAAATGGTCAGTTTGTCTGTTCTGGACAACCATTAGAGACCTCCAAAGGAGTTTTGTTCCCATGTGGTTTAAGGTCAAATACTGTATGTTCATCAGTCATGGTGCATTCAATTGCTTCTGTCTTTCTTAGAATCAATCAGTCTAACTAACTCATCCAAGAGGTTGAGGTTAAGCATGGTACAGTTTGCCCCTTCTGGTAAATGTTGTAACTACACGACTATGGGACAAAAGGTATCTTCTCCTTCATCTTCCCCTATTTTGTGCAATATTATCTCTCCACTACTGATAGTTGAGAGCCTTTTTCTTTTGCTGTTATTTCAGAATTGCTTGTAGATTATTGTACTGCTCATACACTCCAAGCTTTCAAAAATGGACAATCACATGTAATATACCGCTATTTTAGCGGGTAGATGCACCATTTTATTCACAAAGTCAAATACACTTCAGTTTCTTCATGTGAAAGAAGATGACAACAACATCAACAACCACAACAACAACATGATTGCACATTAACTTCATAACAGGTCAAAAGTTTTCTTTCCATTTTATAGTCTGTGACATCCACCAAATGAAAAGCTCCATCAGTTTGCTACTGCGCTCTTTGTCAAATACAATACAAAAGCATCATGAGGACTGAGCCACAAAACTGCAAAGAAAATATTTTCTGTATCTTGGAGATAAAAAAAATTATCCCCTAAAGCACTGTCCTCCGGCAAAGACGGCCCATTTCAGGGTTCATCTTGTACACAATACTGATGAAATAATACGGTAGAACTGTACAATGGTTTTTCTTCACTTTTATCGTGTAAAGTACACAAGGATGCTGTTTTGTTCACATTTAGAAGAAATGAAAGAAGTGCTTTTTTTTCTGAATCAAGCTCTGTAAACTTAAAAGTGAAAATCTCAGTGAAAAATATCCAAATATTCAGAATAATCACAGTCTGGGTTACCTTTGTAAATTCACTAGAACAACAAGACGCCATTAAAATATCTACATATCTATCCAAGCACTGCATACAAAAACAATATAAATATCTTTTGAGTAAATTATATAATCTTTATTCATTCCTTCACATTGAAGTGGGTTTGCCTCTTTAGTGGCACCTGTGGCTGTAGGCTTACTGTGGTCTGTTCTCTCTTTTCAGTGAAATGACCATATGGGGTAATGAGTGAATGGTTTATAATGTATTCACTGTACACTATAAAAAATGACTGGGATTTTAACAGTAAAACACAACACAGTCTCACGACCAATTCATACATATTCATACGAGGTGGCAAAATCGTGCTAATTCGTACAAACTCGTACAACCTCACTCATGATTTTGAATAAGTAGGTTTAGGGGCGGGGTTAGGAGTACATCATTCGTACAGTAAAATTTGTAAAATATGTAAGATTTAGCAAAAATCTTATGAATCCGTATAAATGAAGTCATACGAATTTGTACGAAGTAGCCACCTCAGGGTTGGGGCCATTCATGAATTGAATTGAGAATGAATGGCCAATTCCAATTCACTTCCTGACAGGAAATGGAATTGGAATTGAATTGGAATTACAGGAAGTGGAATTCCATTCAGGACGAATTCCACTGAATTCTGTTTATTACTGAGCATATGAATTTAAAGCGTTGGTGATACATTTCTGAATACATTCAATATATGATTACCAAATGTTTTGGTCTTGATTTAAACTTTATGTAATTCAATTACATGGTAAATTTCGATTAAATAACTTTAACATAAACAAATCAAATACATCAGAATTGAATTCCACTTCCTGTAATTCCAATTTAACTCCAATTCTGTTTCCTTTAATTATTCTTTAATTCCAATTCCAATTCCATTTCCTTCTTTGAATTGGAATTGTTGAGTTCATTCCTGAATTGACCCCAACCCTGATATGTATGAATTGCTGTGAGACTGAGTTGGTAAAAACCAGTGAAGAAGCTATGGTAAAAACCTGTTAAATAGTTAATGGTAAATTCCTGTAAAATGTACAATATGACATTCCCAGAACTCCCTGCATTGCATTTTTTAAATTTTGTTTGAATTTGATGTTTTTTCTTCAAAATAGCTATGTTTCTTCCTAGTTTCTTATCAGTTATGTGTATTAAAGTGTTCACCCAAAAATGAAAAGTCTGTCATTAAATGACCCTCATGTTGTTTCAAACCCACAAGACCTTTGTTCATCTTCTGAAAACAAATTAAGATATTTTTGGATGAAATCAGAGAGTCATCTGACCCTCCACGGACAGCAAAACAACTGAAATTATCCCAGATCCAGAAACGTAGTGAAAACATTGGTAAAAATAAAGTCATGGACATAGTTATTTTTGTACCTGGGACTTATTTACACTGAATATACATTGGTAGCAGGGGCAGAATGGCAATCGGCACAGTCAGAAATTTTCCCAGTGGGCCGATCGAAGGATTTACACAGCTGATTACAAATTAAGCGGCCACAAGGCGAACGTGACCAGCCTGAGCTTTTCAGAATTAATGATGCTATTCAAATCTGCGAAATGTGGCCAAAACTCCCACAGACCTTTCCCCATCCATGTCCAACCAATATTTATATCAGTTGCTCATGCTGTGTATCTTTTTCATGGTTAGCTAATCCTGCAGAACATTCATGGTCACAAATAAAAAAAAAAACAACACAATTTGATTTGTTTGTTTGTTCTTGAATTCCCCTTGGGGATCAATATAGTATCTATAATCTATCTATATATCTAATGTAGAATAGAGCAAAGCATCTTGGGAATGAGGAATGCGTTTATCCAATGAACCGATTGCAGGTCAAGTCTATTTCAAATAAATGAATTATGGGTATTTCTTTAAAGTTGACTTATTTTTGTGTCATTTAAGCAAGACAGTTGGATTTTTGTATTAATGATAAACATTATGTGTGTTTATGTTCAAGTTAGTTTGGGTGGGTTTGGTTTATTTGCAGCCCTGTTATAAAATAGTGTAACTGTTACCGTCATGGAGTGAGATATGTAGGGGAGGGACTTGTTGTTAAAAGAGGAAAGGCCAGTACACTCAGAATGTTTCCAGTGAATTTTAGTGCCCCACTCCTCCCCTGATTTGTAGCCAAATATATTGGAGGAGAGTATTAAAGTGAACCACACTACAAGATTTACAAATGTTTTACCTCGTAAAATTACTGGTATTAGTGCCATTATAAGATCATAATAAGATCCATTAAATTTAATGCAAGTTAGCCTTCAATTCACTGAAACATAAAGACGTTTGTGAATGTTCACTAGATGGCTGTCTTTGACCATTACATGGCTATTTTCAAGTATAAAAACATTTAAAACATGTCTAGAAACACCTTTTTTTAGCTTGTCAACTGTTTCTCTCATCCATTGTTCGGTCTGAAGAGCCTTAAGTCTTACAATCCGATAATAGTTTTCTTTTTTTCTTTTTAAATTAATTAACCTGTAGTTTATTGAATCGCTGTCACCAATTGCAACTGAGTTAGAATTTAGTTACAGATAACTGAAAGTGTCACAGTCCATAAAATGTTATATTGTCCTCACTTTTGGTTATATTTTCATTTGTACTTTCAGAGAGAAAAGAACAAACACCTATTACAAAAGAAAAAAAAAAAATCCAATCCATAAATAACCAACAGGCACAAAACCTTCCAATTTCTTGTGCTTTCTACAACTAAACTTTAAAAGGTATAGTTCACCAAAAAAAATTCAGTTGTTGAATTTCAAACTTTTCATTTTGGAGTGAACAATAGTTGTTTAGCTCTAATGGCAGACAACATTGCCATTGACAAGACTAAAGCTGGCCACAGAGTGGTTCTGGGTGCTTTTGATTGAACTCAGTCGTGTATTGTTACGCCTAGTGCTCTGTGAATGCTTCAAGATGGATGGACAACAACAGCAAAGCTGCTTGTTGAACTGCTTTCTGAAGGATTTGCTGAGCAGGTAAAGCGCAAAGGGATTCACACAAGAGTTGGTAAAAGCAAGGATACGTGCACACACGCTGGAGATGAAATGGGCCATTGAGGTGTCCACTTCTGTGTAATGGTAGGACCGGTAGAGGTAAATCACATGGTTTGGAAGCCAGCAGATGGCAAAGAGACCCACAAACACCAGCACTGTCTTGGCAAGCCGCATCCGAGACTCAATCTGTGTTTTACAGAGCACAGAGTTACATATCACATGTGCAGAAATGTCAAAATCACAATCTATTGAAGTGTGCAATTTCTCAGTTAAAATGCTTTTAAAAAACTCTGTTCCAGCTGTTTCAACTTTCTGACCATCCCGACACAACAACAAATTTAACCAATGGTGTGATGTTGGGGTAGGGTTAAGCGTTTGATTGACCAATAGTAGACAGAGGTTGGTGTTCAAAAACATGTTTGGGGAAGAAAAAACCCCCAAAACAAAACATTTCCAGTTTCATTTGGTGACACTGGTGACACAGAAATGGCACACTTCAGCTATGTTTTATCACTTCTATTACTATGTTTTTTTATTCTGCATTAATTTCTGTTATTTTACTTTAAATGCATTAAAAATCCTAATAAATGCATGATACAGGTACCTGTGAAATCAAATAGTCATGCAGGTACCTTTCAAACTGTATTATTTACAATAGAACAGCAGGGTAGTATTATAAAAACTTTAAAAAAAAATAGCTCCTGAACTACCATTGAAGAACAATTAGGCCTACTACAAGCAGAGAGCTTCACTGTAACATCAGGCTTATGAAAAATTCTCAGAAATAAAATCCTATTTATGTTACAACTCAGAATTCTATATATAAAATAGAACTTATAAGTGCTTGAAAAACTCATTCTTTGAGTGTGTATATATATATATATATATATATACACACTCAAAGAATGAGTTTATATACATAGAATTTAAGAATTTATAGATTAACATTAAAAGGAAGTGAACAACCACACTCACTCAGGGCAGTCAGTGCACAGTGCCTTGGTCAAGGGTCTCACCTCAGTCATAGTATTGACGGTGGAGAGAGCGCTGGTTATTCACTTCCCCCACCTACAATCCCTGTCGGACCTGGGACTCAAACCCACAAACTTTGGGTTACAGGTCCGACTCTCTATCCATTACGCCATGACGGCCCCCGGTCACATTACTTAACGTTCAAACTCACCTGCCTCCGAATGTGCGCATTTCCCTCCACAGGCATGTTAATCGCACTCTGAATCAGACTCCTGGCAATAAAGATGTAGTACACAGAAATAATAAAGAGAGGAATGATGTACAGAATGAGAAAGGAGGCCATGGAATGAATTTTGGGGTGCAGGTCTCCAGCGTGAGGGTACGGAGCACATGTTTTAAAAGTCTCATTGCTTTCCGGGATGTGGAAGGTGTGTAGATCCGAGAACACCACCTCAGGAATGGCCAGGATCATGGAGAGCAGCCAGATTGATGCAGCCCTAAGGCAGACCTTTAGCGAAGCTTTAGATGACTGGATATCCATTGGCTTGACAATAGCCTTGTATCTAAGAGACAGAAAATGAGTCTGGATGAGAAGGAGACATTTTAATTAAAGAATCTAACCTTAAGAACAATATTTTAACTAAGAAGGAACACACATAAACAATAATGGCTGTTTGTTTCAATGGACATGACTAATTAGCTCATATCATGATGAATAAAGATGACTCTCATGCAACCGAGTTCTGCTAACAGCAGTTTTATCTCCATGCTGTGTCACTGAATTCAGTCCAGTTGCATATATGTTCTCAACCCCTAGCACTAACACCATAAAAATAAATTGTGATCTTATATTATATCATATTGAGCTGTGAAAAATGTTTTATATACAATGTACAAAACAATGGGCCTTAAAAAAGGAGGACTGTGATATTATAGAAGTGTCAATATGAAATAATGCAGCGTGATTTATAAAAAGTATCCAAGCAGTCTAATATGCATAATTTCTCTCAATGATAAAGAATATCAATAACTGAAATGCAAAAGGATGAGGTTATGAGGTTGCTAATCACTCATTCCACATTATTTAATCTTGGTGAAAAACTACATTACCCATGATTCTGCAAATTATTCTCTGCCAATCAGAGAACAAGAAACAAACAACTCACAAGGAAAATAACTTTTTACTGGCCAGCCAGCTAACATGGAACACGGTGAATGAATTAAGTTTAAATAAATACTTGCATATAGATTGCTATATATTGTAATATATGTCAAATCTATACTTACACACAAACACACACACACACACACACACATTATATATATAAATATAAAATCAACGTATTTAGTACTTGTTTATCTTTCTAGTCATTTTTTTAATCAATTTTTCGATACTAGTTGCTTTAAATGAATGTTTGTATCTGGTTGGTTTGGTTCATGGCTTAGAGTATAATGCTTTAAGGGACACTTAAAAAAAAATAACCCTATATGGAAAGACTGAACAGAAAAATGTTTCCAGAACCACGACTGCTAAAAAAGTTTCTCAGGAAATATCAGAATGCTAGAGGTTGGTTGACCAATCAAAACTGACTATTCCATAAAACCCAAGCAATAAAAAAGTTACCAGAAGTGACAGTAGGCTATCTATGTCTGATTTAAAGCCCTTAATACAGACGACAGGAAAGATCCTCCCACATGAGTGCCATCTACCATCTGTTCACTTACATGAAATCAAGCCTCCAGTGCTAAGTAGACTCTTACCTCACAGATCATGGAACTGTCTATCTCCTTCAGTATTTATGCATTTTCTTTGTAATTTTCTTTACATCAGAAGGAGACAAAAGTGTAAGTGGACCATCTCCATTAGTATTAATAATGTCACCACAGAATGTCACCACCCTTTTTCATTTAATCTGACAGCAACCTGACCCTCAGTTGATCCTTTGCCCTTGAGATGCACTTGTTACTCTTAAGTGCTCTGCACTATAGATGAAGCAGTTCATTTTTCTCCATCATTAGGCATGTTATTTCTCATTTCCACTCATCTGTTACTATCACACACAAAGTCACACACTTCCTCTGGAGATCAGACAGACCAAGAAAGCATACAATTGGAGCCTTGAGTACATGGCATTCAAATAAAGAGTAGAATCGAATGTCTTCCGATCAGAACCTCAGTGGGCGTCAGCCTTTGTGAACCATACAAAAGTCAGGTTTTGGTAGGTTCTCAGAATTTTTTGTGTTTTGCTAAAACCTAAAAAATATAAAACTACATTCCAATGACCTGATAATGACAGAGTAATAAATACAGGCACTGCTTTTCACCTGAATTGTTCTGAAAAGTGGGACTGATCCTCACAGTTACATTAGGTAACACATTTTGCTATTTATTCTTTGTTCACATTAGCTTACACATTAACAGATATAGTTTTAGGTTTTAATAATATATTGCTCACAATAATGAATAAACAAACCCTAACAAATCATTCAATTATTTTGCAACAGTGGCAGATATATATATACTGTTAATTTTAACCACAATAATCCTTTTGCATTTTGTAGAGGCTTATGTTTAAGAAGAACTTTTCATTCTTAATCTTCATAATATTTCATGAAACCCAATTTCCCCTTTTATGATTTACTACTTTTTCTGTCCTCATCAATAAAACGGTTTATATTACTGAGACTAATGGTCATAATAAAGAATAGTAATAAATTACATTAACGTTTAAATAGAAACAGTAGTTCATTGTTAAGTTTTACCGAAGATTTGAAGTTTTTGCTCTCTAAACCACATTGCGGCTAACAAAAATAGGCTATTTAGACTTGCTACCTGTCCGCTGCCAGCGCTGTGAGCGTAAACACCGAGACTCCAACCGATGTCAGCTGGATGAACGGAATGAGTTTACAGCCCATCCGCCCGAAAAGCCACTCGTCCGCTAGAAACTTGCTGGCATCCACGGGCGCGCAGGTGACAAGCAGCAGCACGTCTCCGAGAGCGAGACTCGACATAAAGAGATTTGGGACGTTGCGCATGGATTTCACGATGCAAAACGTCCTAATGAGCGTCACATTACCTATTAGTCCAGCGGTAATGAGGAGCGCGTAAACGGTGGCGATAATGATGCCTGAATGCAAGTGCGGATGCTCCGGAGCAACGCTGACGTTGCTGCCCTCCGGAGAGTCGCTCAGAAACTTTACATCGTCCGTCGGTAACAAGTCAGACATGTTAAATCAGATCAGCTCGTGTACATTTTAAATCTCAAGTGTCCAATATACACTACTGAATAATTGGCATGAATACGGCGCGTTCCGGTGATAGTCCTCTCCAGCGCATCCTGTGCGCAAATGGAGAGTGAGGTTTGGCTCCTATATGCCAAATTGACGCGCCTGCGCTCTCAAGTGCAGAGGGTCACGTATAATTTTTTTTTTTTTTCATACATATAACCTTTAACATCTATATCACAGTTAAATGCATCAATTAAATGACCAATTTGAAAACTACTGTGCGTTTTAGTTAGCCATGAACTTATAGTAAGCTTAAACACTAAGTTCTTAAAAGATAAACTTTCATTAAATCCCATTTGTATTCTGCATCTTCTAAACATATTTTTAAAATATTTTTTTATAACCATACATTAAATTGTACATTTTTTAAACTTCATTTAGATACTATTGTCGCAAGCAGCCAGTGTCTAGACTTCAGTAGCTTTGCTAGACAGAGAAAGAGAGAGAGAGAGAGTGAAAGAGAGATTGACTGAACAAAAACATACAAAGTATACCTCCTGTCAGTTCTGATAATAACAGGGATTATTTTCATTACTTTTTCAAGCTGCAACTCAGAACAAGATGCCACATAGATCCCCTGGCAACTGGGAATCATTATAGGTGTACTTTAAAAATACTGCCTGCAACAGAACATTCTTTCTAAAGCCTGTTCCTGGAAACATCAACATTACAACTTTTTCCTATGAAAAATTCCTGATTTAACTCATGTTAGTGGAGACTTGCTCAGATAAGGTGACATCCAAAAAGTGTGCTACATTGGTGTGCCTCCAGAAACAAGGAAACACACTGCAGTAGATAGAGATTAAATATGATCAGAACACAGTAACTCATTGTATCAAAAGCACTCTCATAACCCATTTATACACTGTTAGAAATGATCAGCATTTCACAATAATTAACACTATTATTTTACAGTAACTGGTTGTAATTAAGTTTCCCTGTAATATCCCAATGAATACCTGTAAAAACTACAGAATACTTGGATTTTACAGCATTTAACTCTTATTTTACAGTAAAAATCTTGCAATCTACTGTAAAACCTGCTGTCATATCACCACAAGGTCTGTAATATCACAGCAACACATGTAAGGATTTAAATGTAAGGATTTCACAGCATTAAACTATTACAGTAAAACATTTTATTGAAATATTCCCTGGGAAGTCACATGACATAACCGAACTGTTTTAAACTGAAGCGCTGTCGTGTCCCTCCTCTCTTCCGGGCTGAATGGGGAAGGTGAGCAGCATGCATGTTTACATCACTTACACCCATGTACATTGTAATATCACAGATATGAAATTACAGTAAATTGCTGCGAGTATAATTCACAGTATATTGCTGTAATCCTTACTGCGCAAGTCATGCAAAATGTATCCAATTATTTATTGTAAATTCACAATGAATGTTATTGTCAATGACAAACATGCACTGTACATAAATAGCACTTGGCTTTAAAGCATGTTGGTAGCCATCTTCTCAGTAGTCTGAAATTGCATACTACAGCAGAATGACCGAAGATATACAGTCTCCATAGAAACAGACTTGATTTCAGTCAAATGAACGGAGTGTGCTACAAGTTCATGACCAAAAAAAAAAAAAGAAGACGACACTTAACACGGAGTCAAGGTTTTAGTTAATTAGATGAAAATCAACACCACAAAGAGGATTGTACAAAGATAATCAAATTTAACTTTCAAATCTGCAGTGCGTTAATGCGCCGAACCAACACTGTTTTTATCCTACAGTATCCCATTACGTATACACGGTGAATCAATATATTGAATGTCAGTGTGCATTTATTAAATAACCCCTCTATAATACACAAGAGACACCAGCTATCAACGCAAGGTATAGCTGTTCATAGAATCGGCTTCAAGTACTATACAGCCGCGTGATGAAAGATCTGGCTCTGGCGCAGAAAACCTTCCTATAAACTAATGCCATAGTCATAAGCACAACTTTCATCAATATATGAGGTACCGGATTATAGTCAATGTGTGGGTCCTGGGGCTGGGAAAATGGATGAAGTGTGTCTGGCGATAACAGAAATGCCCAAGCTTATCTTCACCAGGTGTTAATGAATAGGACAAACACTGAGCTCCCATGGTGTTGGCGAGATAATCCTGTATTACACAAAGAAAGGGGATGATACACTAAATACATTTTTTAGAAGGCTTGCCACTTCCCAGACCTCTCACACCTTCACTTTGGTTTGATGGTGAAATGGTCCATCTCAGTTTCACTCTGAAACGTGCTTTAAATCAAGAAACCTTGTGCGGTTTCCATGAGAAGGCCAACGTGTCTACTCTTTTCCTCTGATTACAATAACCTCACGAGACCCACTCCTCAAGCACTTCAGTCAAAAAAAGAGAAAATATTCTTGTCTGTATTGTAAGACATTTTCTGCCTGCCTTTTGTTTTTTAACTTGCAGCTTCTGAAGAAGCTGGCTGATGTGATGATGATAAATGGAGATTGTCCTCTGCATGCAATGCTGGTAATGTTAATCAGTGGGTACTGATGGCAATATTTACAGCAACAGTTTATGACTACCATTAAAAGCTGAAGTACCCTTATCACAGTCCAGAAGACTGCTCTAAAAAAATAAAGGTATATTACATTATGCAAATGGCCATACAGTATGTCCCCTATTCCATATTAAGAGAGGAGTCAATATGTGGCTAGGAACACGTGCAGCCTGGATTTAATGCACTGCCAAATTAGTTTGCTCTCTAAATGATCTGCTAATGAATGAAAGGGATGAAGATCTCATAGCAGTATTTTATTTTTAATAAAACACATGCTATTACATTTAAACCACGTGAGTGTTACATCCACGCCAGGCTCCACCCTCACTCCCTCTCAACGCTCACTCTCACCAGAGTATTAAAGGTGCCATAGATTGCATTGAGAGAATATTTTAAATTGTTCTCTGATATGTACATAGAAGGTATGTAGCTTAGGTAAG
>JAUMHQ010000066.1:9221579-9236224 GCA_032361165.1 Enteromius paludinosus
TACGAAACAGTCTGTGTTGTGTTGGAATTTGACCGTTTTTCAGTCGTCTTTTGCAAACACTTGATTTATATAAGAAGGAGGAAACAATGGTGTTTGAGACTCATGGTATGTTACGTCCTTGTACTGAACTGTTATTATTCAACCATGCCAAGGTCAATTCAGTTTTCCATTCTATGGCACCTTTAATGTTTAAAATATATGGACAGAATAAAAGTCCTCTGTTTTATTTACAGAGTATCCTTTTGACATTTTACAGTGGATCAGATATCTGACAATCGTCAACATGAATGAATTTTCTAATCATATCTTGCAATGTAATATAATATATGTATGATAATTAATTGACAAGCTAACCCACATTTCAAACCCACTGAGTCATTAACAATGAATACAGGTTGTTTAGTGAGGCTGGAACACAAAATGAAAATTTCAAGTCTGAGTATGACGTGAATTATTAAACTAATAAAAGGGTTCGTTTAAAAGCTCATCCATGTTGAAACATTGTAAGCCGTGGCGGTTTCCTGCAAAGCTGACATTGAAAAGGCGAATCTAATGAGATATGAATTGATTTGTATGTGTGCATGCATATATATGTATATATATATATATATATATACACACACACACAATATATATTTAAATGTTTAAGTGCATAAAAGATACACCATGCATCATGTTTAAGAGTGTTGAAACCTGAAACGTGTAAGTCTCCAGTTGGGTGGATTTAATGGGTTTGCACTTAAATATCTCAGATTGGTCGAATTAAAAATTTTGCACATAGACACAAGAAGACATAAAGCCACAGTTTGAGCTGTGGTTGTTAACATTCCTTAATTTAATGCAAAACACTCTCTGTCTCTTTGTTCATCTTTTTTATAAGCAGACTGTGCTAATGAAGTGAAAAATTTGCGCAGTGCTTGCAGTATCACACCTATGAAGTCATATTTCACCTCGGACAGACTTCAAAGTAAGTTATTTCATGTCTGAATGAGTATGTACTCAAGGATATGTCTATCCATCTAATACCATATGAAATCTAATCCTTCTCCCAGGAGTGGATGAAAAGATAATTAGTACTTCTCTCGCTCCCTACTGCTGTCTTTCCGTCCATAGATGATGCTCTGTGTGTTTCTCTCGCTTTTTTCATCACTACACTTATTGAGAAGTGAAATCTTATATCTGATTCGGTTTCCATGGCAGCTCCTGGTGGGGTGTCAATACAGCAAGAGAGTGATATGAGCGAACATCATGTTTACGCGTGAACGGAGAGTGTGTTGAGTGTGTTTGCGCGTGAGAGAGACAGGCAGACAGCGCGCTCGTGGGGATAGACGGATAGGTGTGAGCATGATCAAATTAGCACACTGGCACTTCCTCCAGTCCTCTGGAGAAAGAAGAGAACAGGTGTAGCTAAGAATCTTCGCCTCCGTTTACTTTGCAGTAACAACAGAAAAAGGGTGAATAGATGCCGGCCTGATTATTTAGATGTGTTTCTACGGTTTCTATGCTTTATTTAGGCAGGTAGATATGGGAGGCTGTGCTATATTGTGAATAGATCTAATAAAAAGTGCCAGGGTGATATTTCATAGCGAAATCAAAATAAAAGTTCTATTATGAAATGAGAAAATGAGGCCTATTTTAAGGACATTAAAATAAGTAACAAGTTAAGCTCATTTAACCGCATAAAAATATTTTTTTCTTTAATACAAAATAATAATAATATATTTAAATAGTAAATTACATTTAAAATAGAGTTTATGCTTTAATAAAAAATATATATTTGGTCCCACTTTGTATTAGGTGGCCTTAGCTATATGTAATTGCATTTAAATTAATAATTTAATACAATGCACTTCCCACCCTTAAACCTACCCATACCACCAAACCTGTACCTAACCTTACCCATATTCCACCTCAGCAGAAGTATTTAGCAGTGCAATATGACCCCAATAAGTCAATTATTTTCTGATGCAAGCACATACCTAATATAAAGTGTGACTATATATGGTCATTTTTTTATTTTTACTTGAAGTAGTAATTAGAATAAAATACTAAGAGCTTGGTGGAACATTGTCTAAACCTTTTTGCTGTACAGTAATGTAACCAATATGGTGTTTCAAATATCTATATCAATATGATTTAGACAATGCCTATAGTAGTCAAAAAAAAGATTTTCAAAAAGTACACATTTGTATTTACCTTGTGAATTTAACGGTGAATATTAGTTCTTTGAAGGTATTAGTGCCTAAAATATATGCATTAGTATCTAAAGTGTACTCTACAATGAAAGGGTAAAGCATTTATAATGTACCTCTTTTATGAGCTTGTATATGAGGCTTATTCTGTGCATGTTGGGAATGATTTGTTTCATGTTTGTTGGCTGCCACTCCTAGTCAGACTCCGCTTTGGTTGTTCAGAAAAGCAGAGAAACTGCAGCAGTCACCCAAGAAGAAAGTGGAAGAATAGACATGACATGCAAAGATTGTTTTTGTGGGTGAATGTGTCCGCTGGTACACGTGCAGCGAATGGGCAATTGGGCCAACTCATGGTGTTTCAATGAATTTAAAAGACTAAAGCATGAAATCTACATTACTTTTGACTCAGGCGCTGACATAGTATAACGGTTCATATTAGGTCAGCTCAAAAACCACCTCCATTAGATTTTACAATACTCAAGGACTATCCACAAATGTCTACATCTTAAATGATGCATGCACATATAGGATTCAAAATGCAAGCATTATATTAAACATTCACTGTGCATGCAAGGATACTTTCAGGAAAGCATCAGAGACCACCTTGTTGGACAAAGTTGCACAAGAAATTAACATTAGAGGAGGAAATATGCGGAGAGAGAGTGTCACTGAATGTTATGTTGTTCAGCATCCAGTTTACTGTTTGGGCATGTGGATGGTACTGACTTGCAATGCAGCTGTGAACCATGTCAGCATTTAAGCCTCTGTTAAGGAGATATCGCATGATATTACATGAACGCACTTAAACTTTTCTCACGCCACCCTGTAGATGATCCCTGACCCACACACATGCATGCATATATGTGTATAAGAAAAATTTAGTTTTTATTTTTAATATTGTATGTATAATATAAATTACATCAATATAAATATGCATGTACATGCATGTAAACATTTTCTAAATATATACTGTATATGTTTGTATGTATATATAAATATACACAGAAAAATCACATATATTACTCACATACTGTATACTGTATTACATAAGCAAAAAACATTTAATTTGATTGCGATTGATTGCGATTAATCGTTTGACAGCACTAACACACACCTAGTATATATATATATATATATAGTATGTACAGAATTTATTGTATATAAAATGATTTAAAAAAAAAAACAGTCTTTGTTTAATTCATATGATAACAATCCCACTTCATTAAAAGTTAATGCAACCTCAAGTGTATCACAGTCATGAGTTTAAAGCATCAGGGATTGCGGATTTAATTTAAAACCCATTATTACATTAGAACGTGAGTCAGAGTGACTCTTTTGTTCTCTTGACACCAGATAATGAAGAGTTTCCTTTTAGTGACTGTCAGGTGTTTTCATTTAGCGGAAACAAAGACTGTTTTTGATATCATGTACAATATAGATGTACTGTAATCAAGAAACTTGTCTGATGTACTTTTTAGAGAGATTGGAAGAATTAAGGATTTGGGTCTGTCAATCAGATAATCAGAGTTGTCACCCACGGGCAAAGATGGCAAATTCAAACTATGTGCTTGCAACCAGCCAAACAAGTGCTGCTAAAATGAATAGGAATCCTAACAATCTCTTCCAGGTATTATAGAACGATTTGTCTCACCGGGACAAAGCATGCATGCATGTATCAGGTCACTTATTCATTGTGAAAGATGTCTCCCTTTTCTCTCACACCCTCTCTGCTACTTTGAATTTCAGAAAGCCCAAACTGCAGTTCAAGGAAGGAAAGCTAATGACTAGCCTGAAGAGAGAAGCGCATGGCAGGGGAGCTGTCAGTCAAAATGTGTCACTGGCCGTATGTGGCAACAATTAACGCCTACAAGATAAGGTAAACACGTCTTAGACTTCTCCTTCTGGCTCATTTAATAGACAATGCCTGTGTTTATTCCATCTGGGTGCACAAAGTGATGTGAAACAAGGAAATGTAGAAAAGGACTAAAAGTGTCGTTCTGGGGAATGAAAGTTTACTGCATCCTCTGTAGGAAGTGCTTGAAATACAGCCTTGTGTTTGAACGAGACAAAGTACAGCAGAGCCTGGTCCAAACTCTGTTTAAAGAGAAACTACATTTATGCTGACAGAAAATCTTGTATTCGAGGCAGAAGACAAGCTGGAGAATCTCATTTGGGATGCTTAACCGCTTCGTTTTGAGGTCATGCTTGCTTGCTTCACTAGCGATATAAAAAGCCATGAGAAGGAACAGGAAGGAAGCAAAATTTTAGCATGCTGTCTATTTTTGCTACAGCTTTTAAGGGTGGCCGTAGGTGCTGAGTTGCCCCTTGGGTAATCTGAATATGTGTGGTTGTGTGGATGCATTCAACAAAGCAGAACATGGCAAATTCAGACCTAAATATTGTTCAAAGCTGCCCTGCTCATATTTTAGCATTCTAGTCCATTGCATCTTTATTTAGTCCATTGTATCTCTATGTTATTTATTTAGTTTGTTCAATTATGCCAGCAAAACAAAATATGCAATGTTGGTACAGTGTTAAACATGCAGAAACTGCAAATTGCAGTTGATTTTTGTCTGTCTGTCTGTCTGTCTGTCTGTGTTATATCATTCAAAACTTCAGGGTCTCTTATGTTTACCAGGGCTACATTAGGTATACATATATTTGAATACAAAAAAAAAAAGAATTATGTTTCAAAATGCAGATTATTCTTGTGATGGTAAAGCTGGATTTTCATTATTCCAGTCACATGATCCTTCAAATATCATTCTAATATGCTGATTTTGTGCTCAAGAATCATTTATTATTATTATTATTATTATTATTTTATTTTATTTTAATCAATGCTTAAAAATGTTACTGTTTTTGTGGAAACTGGTCATTCAAATCTGCTTTGTATGATATATTCCTCCAATTATATTCCCTTTGCCAATCAACCCTAAAGCCAATGTGCCAACCATCTCAACTCACGCTCTTTTCCAAGCAACATGATTTATTTTAGGCATCTAAGTATTATTCCACTGTCTGCCAATTCACAGCTCCTCCGTCATACTATACACAAATACTATGCTGTCATGCAACCGGCAACTGAGACCTTGCGTGCGAAGGGCACATGTAATATGCATTTGACTGCCTGTCTGCTAAGTTACTGCAGCAACAAGGCTGCTTTAGCCATGCATGGGCTAACATGACTGACAAACACACACACACACACATAAAATAATAAGCATATGTCATTTAACAAACTACCTGATGATTAGGGAACGTCTCACTGTTCCTGCAGAAGCTGGCCAACATGCTCCATGCTGACAAGCGATTCACACATGCAAGTTTGCCAAGCCAAGTTCTGACAGGTGTTAAAATGCAGACGTGGACGTGAACGCTCGAGTAGATCCTTCCAGGCCGCTGGCAGAGAAGAAAAGACTGGTTGCTTGTGTGAATATGCTTTGCACTTTTCTGGCTGCAAGAGAATTTAGCGCCAGTGCTGTCTTTCACCCAATAAAGTGCTGTCACTTCTCTACAGTCATCTGGCTGCGAGCCTTCCTGTTAAGGGATTCACGTTCACACGCTCAGCTGTCACATCAGCACCAGAAATGTCAAGTGGAAGGACCGTGACAGACCGTGCAAATGGTCTTCCCTGAAATTTGCAATAACAGATGCAAAGTCCCTGCAAGAAAGTTACAAGCAAGTAAACATTGGATTACTTGCAGTTCAGGACATTCAGACGTCATGGATGCGCCAAAGGATCTGTGTATTTTAGAGACAAATTTCAATCAAGACTGCCTTGGAGATGCACACAAAAAGGGAATGATGGGGCAGTTGGTATCCAGAACATGTGCAGGTGTCATTTGACAACAACAACAACACAAAAAAAAAATAAAAGGAAAAAAGGTATACAGGACTAAGATTTTTAAATATCAAAATAGAATACATAAAATATGGGAACACTTAAACAAGTCTACAACCCACACAAGTTGGGACCATCCAGGATGGCACATCAATGCAAGCTGTGGCAAGAAGGTTTGCTGTATCTGTCAGCGTAGTGTCCAGAGCATGGAGGTGCTACCAGGAGATAGGCCATTAGATCAGGAGATGTGGAGGAGGCCGTAGGAGAGCAACAACCCAGCAGCAGGACTGCTACCTTCGCCTTTGCGCAAGGAGGAACAGGAGGAGCACTGCCAGAGCCCTGCAAAAGGACCGCCAGCAGGCCACAAATGCGCATGTGTCTGCAGGTGGGGATTGTGCTTACAGCCCAACTCCGTGCAGGACGTTTGGCATTTGCCAGAGAAGACCAAGATTGGCAAATTCCCACTAGCGCCCTGTGCTTCACAGATGAAAGCAGGTTCACACTGAGCACAGGCGTTACAAAAGTGACAGTCTGGAGATGCTGTGGAAAACATTCTGCTGCCTGCAACATCCTCCAGCATGAGCGGTTTGGCAGTGGGTCAGTAATGGTGTGGGGTGGCATTTCTTTAGAGGGCCGCACAGCCCACCATGTGCTCGCCAGAGGAAGCCTGACTGCCATTAGGTACCGAGATGAGATCCTCAGAACCCTTGTGAGAGCATATTCCGGTGTGGTTCCTCCTAATGCAAGACAATGCTAGACCTCATGTGGCTGGAGTGTGTCAGCAGTTCCTGCGAGATGAAGGCATTGATGCTATGGACTGGCCCGCCCGTTCCCCAGACCTGAATCCAAGTGAGCACATCTGGGACATCATGTCTCGCACCATGTTCCACCACAGACTGTCCAGGCATTATAGGGAGGTCATACAGGCACGTGGAGGCCACACTCTACTGAGCCTAATTTTGACTTGTTTGAAGGACATTACATCAAAGTTGGATCAGCCTGTAGTGTGTTTTTCCACTTCAGTTTTGAGTGTGACTCCAAATCCAGACCTCTATGGGTTAATAAATTTGATTTCCATTAACAATCATTGTGTGATTTTGTTGTCAGCACATCCAACTATGT
The DNA here is from genome assembly GCA_032361165.1 of Enteromius paludinosus. Classification (NCBI taxonomy): domain Eukaryota; kingdom Metazoa; phylum Chordata; class Actinopteri; order Cypriniformes; family Cyprinidae; genus Enteromius; species Enteromius paludinosus. The sequence continues at coordinate 9,228,738 of JAUMHQ010000066.1, forward strand.
AATAAGTAATAAATAACTGTGTTTTTAGACAGTGTATATTAAGGCCCCCTTTACATCACGGGGGAGCCAAATCTGAGCAGCTCATTCTTTTACTGTTTTTTTTTTTTCTTCACATTTTAGGGATGGTAGATGCACCTGGGACCTGATTATAGCACGTAAACACAGACAAATATATTTTTTAATTGTACTTTTTTTTTAATAACCTCATTGAAATTATGTAAGTGATGGTTCTGCTCTTCTAGATAGTTGTCAAAATCATGTGCTTTCTTGGAAAAGGTATATCCACAAGTAAGTTACAGCTTCTAAACCAAATTTTATTGCATTTTGCTTTTTGAAACTAGGATGATGGCTTATGCTGGTCCTTTGCTGGTTTAAGCTGGTCACATGCTGGCAAAGGACCAGCATTAACCAACAAAAGGACCAGCTTAAACCATTCCATTTGTCATTGTACTATCAATCTAATTAAGGTTTACCTTTCGAGATGGCGGCTCTGTTGACGTACATACCCAGTAGCATTTCTGATGTCATCAAATATTTTACATTTCTCTTTGTTGCATGGCTGGTTACACACTTAATTGGATTCCTAATCTTAAGTTGGTCATATATAATTATCTAAAACAAACAAAACGAACTCTGATATGATTTAAGCCCATTTACACTTTTTGCTTTCTAAGCATTATAATACGAGACTTAAATGGGCTCAACCCAGGACGTAATAATTACGCCGCTGGGGATCAGGTACATAAACATGCTACTGCTGACACAGTAAACACTGAGCTCACTGCGCCCTCTACCGGTCAGACCGATTAGTCGTCCGCGGCGATCAGCTGTGAATTTGCGACTGCTGCTGGTGGTTGATACGTCCACTGTAACTTCAAAATGCATGCTCACGAGATACGAGAGCAGAAAATCAACATGGTTGAGTGAGGATGCGACTACCTAGCTCTGTCCTTGTGTCGGTCTCTTTGTTTACGGCCGAGACGACGGCTGCTCTGTATCTGAGCAGCACTTATCGCTCCGCTGGTGATCAGATTTGGCAGTGCTTCACGCTCCTCTTCACGCTTGTGCCATCCGTGCTGGTGCAGCTCACACTGATCTTTATTCACAGAGACCTGAGCAGAGACAGACCTCTAGTGCTGCTGCTTCATATATTACAACTAGGACCAATAATAAGGTGAGTGGCCAATTTCTGGTTCTTCTTTCAGTATAGCGTTGGATGCGTTTCTCCTTATCGCAAGCCTGTGGAAGGGAATCATCCATCTACGTATTGGAGGTAGACATATAAACAATGTCCATGATTGTAAGCGAATGCACAGAACGAAGGTGGGTTTTTTTTTTCTTTTCCACACGCGCATGAACCTGTGCTTCACCTGTTACAAATATTATGAATATTCGTCGTTTGATTGATGATCCACAGTGCGCAGTCATGTCAAAGGTTTCATGGTTTCAGGTCTAAGGCTTCATGTCCCCGGGGCTTTCCGTGAAAGGAACACGTTTCATTTTCGGATAAGGCTAAATAGTTTTCTGTAAGCTGGTAGCATTCTATTAAATGCACTCTATATTTGGATATACACGTATAGCATGACAATAGTTGCAGTTTAAAAAAAATAAATACAATTTTATTTCTTTGCTCGAGGCATGATATATTGCACAGTATGTTTATTAGAAACAGAATTCAGTGTTTATAATATTACCATGTCCATTTTTCATCAATGAATTATTTACGGTACAGATTAATGTTAATAAAAAGACTTCACATGAAGTATGGATGATGTTATGGTATATGTTTTCTTATTATTACAGAATTTAATGAGTTAATTATACCATTAGCACATGATTTTATTTATTTATTTATTTAATATTTTAATTGAATTTTTTGGTTAAATTATGTTTTTGCTAAATAATTATTAACATTGTATTTATGTTCTCTTGTGTTATTGTAATGTATAGCAATTATGTTAGCTGGGATATATCACATAATAGGAATATAAATAATAGACCTTTAAAGAGTGTGTGTGTGTGTATATATATATATATATATATAAATATTACACAAGCGTTTATGGACCATTTGTGTCCTCAAATCATCTCTTAGTTTAGTTATTGGTGTTATTGACAGCTTCCTTTCTATTCCAGTCCAGGCTTCACAGTGAACTCTTCCATCTCTATCAGTCTGTGTTTTTACATTGACCGTGTGCGTAATTGAAGCATTGATATGGCCTTTTCTAATAGTACAGTTTAGCAACATGACCTGGGCCAGCTCATTCAGATAAAGCCCAGCAACGTTTCAGACCTTTGTGATTCATGTATAATTCAGGTGTTCGTTTCACAGAATTAGTGTGAATGGCCTCTAAAGGCTCTCTTGGCCTTCTCTTAACACACTGTCATCCGTCACATTATCATCAAGGTTGCCTGCGCCCTATTATTGCAAAATAGCAAGGCTGTTGTCAAGGTTTGGGATGGGGAATACTCACTCAGTGTTTGGCACCTACTACCTGTCCTGTGAGACCTAACCATAATGAATAAGATGGACTGATTGCTCACTGATGCCTTACAAAAGCAGTCCTTGGGTAAGCTACAACTACGCGTGTAAGCTCTCACTGGATTGAACACAATTCTATGGACTGTGACACTGAGGTTGAATATGATTTGAATTCATAGGACATCCAGTAACTCCCTAATATCATTATTGTTAATAATAAAAATGACCAAATGCAATAGCATGTTCTTTCTTGAAACTATAATTTAAAAAAGTATAGATCCTGTTTTTTATTTTATTTTATTTTATTTTATTTTATTTTATTTTATTTTATTTTATTTTATTTTATTTTATTTTATTTTATTTACACAAGGCACACTATTTGTTGTTTCAAACAATAAAGCCCAGTTTTATTTCTTTAGGTGCTTGGATGCCTTCTGTATCTATGGCAGTGCCGGAAAGGTGGAGGAGCCGTACGTCACCATCACCCGTAAGAAGCAGATCCCCCGGGAAGGGCAGGCCGAGGAGGTGGAACAGGAAGTGGGCCAGGCAGAGGGGAAGTTAGTCACCCACAGGGCTGCTTTTGCCAGGACATCGGTCATACAGGCCTTCCTGGGCTCTGCACCCCAGCTCACACTGCAACTCTACATCTGTGTGCTGCAGAAAGGGGTGTCCATCGGGAGAGGTGGGAGCACACACATGCACACTAAGCAGTATCAAGTACATTCTGACACACCTAAAATAGACTAGGTTAATAAAGGCTTTCAGCGAAACTGAAAGTTTAGTGCCATAGTGTAATTGGTCTTATAACATGGCTCTCCTGAATGCTTGATTCTGATTGATCAGTTGCATGATTTAGTTGTCAGATATTTAAATAAATAAGACAAAATAAGTCACTTCGAGTTATGCAAGATTATGAAAACTCTTTGCCATAATGAGGGTCTGACTCTAACAGTGACTCTTAAAAATCAAAACATCCAGCTTTCACATTTCCAGAATGAGAACGGCTTCTTAAATTGTCTTAAGGATTTCTAGAGCATGACTAAGACGTTTCTTATTCCTGCTTTGTTTTTGTTCTGTTATATGGCCTCATGAAGCACAACTTCCAAAGTGGAGCATTGCAAGCTTACGAGCTTATGACTTTCATGGTTAATGAGTTTTGTAATTTCCCGCATTCTTCATCTCATCTGTTAAATGTCATTGAGGCATGTCATGTGTCTGCCCAACCAATACGATCCATGCACATTCTCTAAGTTTCCTCTATAGATTAATCGCTCTGTAAGTCCTGTAAACATTGAACTGCTCCCCACGTCACCCAACTAAATTTAACAAGCTCTCCTCAGTGACACATTCTACATACATGCTTGAGTTACATCGAATGCCTCCGAAATGACTTCTAGTTGTGTACTATCTGTTTCCTCTTGTTATCTCAAGGACGCACACTTTGTTTCTGAGAATATCAGCAAGAATAGATAGCGTGTTTTCAGACAGTATGTAGCAGCTCAACATACACAAATTATTTATGAACTAAGATTAATTTAGTTTAAAATACCCAGAAGCAATAAACTGTCACTGAAACTAACCAATAAAGAACATACAATGCCAATAGTCTGAGATTATGAAACATTAAAAAAACATTTGTACTTATTCAAACCTAGAACCCTGGATTATTTATTAGTTAGGACTATTAGGATTTCTTGTGAAAATAAGTAATAAACAACATATTCTGCTAAAATTCATGTAGACCTATTTAAACATTTCAACTAGATTGTTATGCCAATAATAATAATAATGAAAATGTAAAATGTGATTATATTACAAATGCAAAGAAACGGTCTCTTTTGGACTGTTGGACTCCACTGTATATCGTAGACAGCTCAGGCATTTGCAAGCTGTCATTTGGTATAATTGGAGATTCACTCTCCACCCATCAACTGTCAGTCTACATTGAGTATTAGGAGTTATAGACTGACTCTGCCTCGCAGATATGTAGTCATCCACGCTGCGTGAGGAATGTGTTGACAGCCTTGCGGCCTATCCTTGAAAGCAGTATTGCAGATCATAATGGATAGTGGATCAGTCTGACCCCATTACCCACGAGGCATAGAGTAATGAAACGGTGACTGACTTTAGATCAGATAGAAGGCTGATGGAGGCCATATGTTTGCTGGTGGATTTGGGCCTTCGGGGTATCTGCTTTTGTTATATTTTATTACTTAACAACAATAGTAAACAGTAGTAGTAAACAGTTTATTATGTAACCAAATCGCAACCTATTACGCACCACAGTTATTGTGGCCCAAAACCAAATAAAAATAAAGAAAGAAAAATTATTTGCTACAATAAATGAAGTAAACTTTTTTTATTTTTTATTTATTGTAGTATTGCTTTTTTGTGCTGTTTATTAAATTAAATGTTTTTTTACTTAATTTGTGTATTTATTTTATATTTATTAATTCTCTTCTTTTTTTGTATTATTGCATTTATTTATTTATAAAGTTATTTGTTAGAAAAAAACATGAAATGAATTGGGTATGAATTTATTTTTGAATTAATTTATTTATCCTTTTTTAAATTTATTTATTTTTATATTTATAGTCATGCATTTCTTTTTTTCTTTCCTTGTTTTATTGTTTATTTTGGTTTATTTATTATAACAGTTATTTATTACAAGCAATGTGTGAAATGGGTTGGTATAAATGTATTTATTTATTTATACTTTTATTTTCATTTGTATATTTTCATTCATTCATTCATTCATTAAATTATTTATTTGTACATACTTTTGCTTTTATTTATTTTTTAATATATGCATTTACTGTAATTATTTTAATATTTATTTATTTATTCATTTTTATGTATAACATGAAAATGAAGAGGGTGATAGGGTTTGAAATGAGCTCGCAGGCCCCGTTTCTTCACATGTACATTTGTTTCCGCGCTCGCCAGCATCAGTGGTGCGCTCGCTTATTAATGGCATAGATTTGCCGCCAATCCCGCCATAGATTAAGTGTGTTTTTCGCGAACTGGTTGCTGCGAAATGGACGATGGCATCGTCTATCGACCCAACCCTAATATATGGTCATATATTTCTTTTCCTTGTTTATTTATCGTTTCAGCATGTTTAGGCCTCTACACCCACTGAAGTGGTTTATTCAATATCCACTTACTAATTCAATTGCTTTCAGCCACAAAGTATGTTTGGATTTAACGTAATCATAATGTATTTCATTCTTTTTGCTCTCTGCCAGGTACATTGATGGTCATTTCCCTTCTCTCGATTGTATACGGAGCCCTACGCTGCAACATTCTGGCCATAAAGATACGCTATGACGATTACGAAGTCTCTGTGCATCCGTTGGCATACCTGTGCGTGTTCCTGTGGCGAGGGTTCGAGATCGCCACACGGGTGGCTGTACTGGTCCTCTTCAGCTCTGTGTTGAAAGTATGGGTGCTTCCCGTGGTGTCTGCCAACTTCGTCTTGTTTTTTCTGCACCCGTGGGTTCTGTTCTGGAGCAGCCGCTCTCCTTTCCCGGAGAACATTGAGAAGACGTTGACCCGTGTAGGGACCACTATTGTGCTTTGTATGTTGACCTTCCTGTACGCCGGCATCAACGTGTTCTGCTGGTCTGCCGTTCAGCTTAGATTGAACGACCCTGATCTGATCGATAAGGGTCAGGCGTGGAGGCGCCTCGCTGTGTATTATTCCCTTCGTTTTGTTGAGAACACGGGGCTGACTTTGATGTGGTACGTCCACCGGACTGAGTTCTACCAATGGGTGTCTGCTCCCGTGTTAGAAGTGTCGCTGTTGTTGGGTTATGCCACAGCGGTTTTCTTTATGTTACTCTTTTACCAGTTTTGCCACCCCTGCAGACAGCTCTTCTCATCCAGTCCAGCCCAAGGCTTTTGGGAATGCTGTGGATCCCTCTGCCTGCTTCGTGGGACGCTTTCCCAGCCCGGCTCCATGAGGACCAAGCCACCAGGGAAAGACACTGGAGACGATCCATCCTGCGTTACCAAAGGGGACATTGGACAGAGTTTGTGCGGCGCTGTGTGAGCAAAGCACATCTTAAAGAAATAGTTCAACTCAAAAGGACAATTCCGTCATTTATTGAACTCCACTGACTTTTATTGCATAAACAAAGGCAGTTTGTCACATAAACCATTTGAAACATGAGGGGGAGTAAATAATGAATTTGCTTTTGTAGGTGAACTATGCCTTTAAAAAAACATTGAAATGCCCTTTAAGGATTAAAAGGGAGAAATAAAATGAACATTTTGGATTTCTGGCTTTATGGTGGAATGCAAAAGTTGTGCTTTGAGATGAATATACTTTTTCTTGTTTGGTTTACCGGTCAAACGAGCCAGCATGTTCGAATGAAGTGCATGTAAAATTCCCTAGCAAGATGAAACCGCTGTTTTTGGTCATGTGATGTGGGAGCGCACTGTCCCTCGATTAATGTTACGGCTGCAGATTTATTTAAACGATTGTATTTAAGCTGTTGATTTTTCCGTCACCTTGGGGGAATCGCTTTCTGAAAAATGTCTGACCACCTCTCAGGTTCATTATTAATACTTTTCTTCTAGTTAATCTTGTTACTCTACTCATACTGTGTGTACGACTGTGAAGTTAGTCCTAATTGGTCATAAGACCACCATTTGATAACAAGGCCTAAATTCAAGCAATTGCCTGAAAATTAATGCATAGAGAGAATTACAGTCGGATTGCCAGGACCTTGATTTAATCAGTTTCCTTTGTTTACATTCCTCTTTTGCACTTCTCTCATCTGGAGACCTCTTTTGCACATTATTTTTATTTTTCCTACAAAAAGTGTCATTATTTTCATTGAAAGCAGTAGATCAGGGGTCACCGAGTTCAGTCCTGGAGGGCCGGTGTCCTGCAGAGTTTAACTCCAACTGGCCTCAACACTTGCCTTGAAGTTTCAAGTATACCTAGTAAGAGCTTGATTAGCTGCTTCAGGTGTGTTTGATTAGAGTTGGAGCTAAA
>JAUMHQ010000066.1:9321495-9359965 GCA_032361165.1 Enteromius paludinosus
AACAATAAAAGGCTTGAACTACTTCAGTTGTGTGTAATGAATCTAAAATATATGAAAGTCTAATGTTTATCAGTACACTACAGAAAATAATGAACTTTATCACAATATGATAATTTTTTTAAAAGGACCTGTATATCCATATATAGAAAAGGTCTAAAATCCTAAATTTAATAACCTTTCTTTGTTTTACACTTTTAAAATTCTTAAACTTTTTTGGGTAAAAGAAAAAAGAATGTGTTAATGTGTCGGTCTCCACTGAATGACACACTGACACAGATATGTACATCCTGCCTTTCCATTTATCTTGTTTTCATTATAACGAGCTTTTGTGCCAGTAACAGCATCAAAGTGGTGAATTCTTAGATTAGACTGCATGAGGGAGTGTGTGTGGTGCTGCAAAGTACAAAAGCTTCATTATCAGCAACTCTAAATGGCAAAGCAAGATCCCACACTCGCACTAAACTGAGAAAGATTACACCACCACACTCTCATACAAACAAACAGCCTACCATATAATAAAATCAAGACCGTAAAAAAGTTCCTCATTTTAGAAAAAGCACACTGCAGCATTTCTATTGTGTTAAGATGTGGTAATGGACTGCATGGCTGAATGAAGCACTGCTTTTACCCACAGAACCACACACAGCTGGCACCATTGCACCGCTCTTGTAAAGCCAGGCAACTTAGAGAACACAAATGCTAGTTTGCAGTGGGGAACAATGGATAAATATAGCAGGGTAAAGTTAGAGCAAGAGTCACAACAAGCTACACATACATACAGTAAGTAACATACAGTAGCTGTATTAGCAGATGTTATTAAGAGCTATATAGTGAGAAACCATTAAAGGAACTTCCCTCAATGTAGACGAGTTGATACATATCCCTCCCATGTCAGTGTGTGCACTTTATCACTTTAGCCGCTATGTTAGCGTTTAGCTTAGCTCCATTCATTTCTTAGATGGTTACATGACTAGTTAGACGAGGATGTACAGTATGTTGACACAAAATAAAACATGGTGATTTTCTAAGCGGATAAAAAAAGATAATGTATGGTGGAAGAGCACTTCGCAGCACTTTGCCCTCGGCGCAGTAACCAAGGAGTAATGATATTACTTTTTTAACATCAAATCATGAATTTAGAATGAATCTGAAGGATCATGTGATAGTAATACCTGCTGACAATCTAATAATAGCAAGTAAGCTGAAGTAAATCCTCATTTAACACAATATGTACTACTCAAGATTCAACTGATCTAACTGTTTGTTGACTTTGGAAATGACTCCAAAATGTCTAATTATTTTCTGATTTATTTCCATGGTTGACATGTTGTCTATCACTAACATTTCCTGATTTTCCCTGTAAATGATAAAGAAACGCATAAAAATAGCAGATCTCTGAGTCACTTCTAAACACGATAAAATAGGTCAGCACCAGATTGTGTGTAATTGCTATAAGCTGTGGGATCAATGCACCTTGCGTCTTTGTCAAGATGCTTGTTTTTTATCAAATGACAATGCTGTGATGTGATCGGAGAGCCCACCATGTGGAGGGATTGGTATGAGGCTAAAATCAAAACACTGTGAATGTTCTGCAGCTGTCCTAATGCCAACTGCCCTGCGCTGCTCTTAAAAAGATATTTGCTAGTTGTCTTTTGCATGCATTAGTGCCCTAATTTAACCTCCTTATTGGCATTGATCGTGGAACATTTCCATTCCACAAAGTGGGGGGAAAAAGCTTGAAGAATGGTTAACAGAAAGTTGCTTTGGGGAACCCTTCTATTGCATCACTTCAAAAAATAAACAACAACTTTTGGACCCTTTATTTTTAAGAGCAAAGACCAATAAAAGGATCAAACAATGAGAGGAACATATGTTTGCCATCAAAACCTTGGACAACTCTTCAAAACAGAAGACTTGACAGTTATGTACACAAAACTATAATGGGTGGGTTGTATAAAGAGAAAGATTACAGGAATTCAGATTTGGCTTTAGATACGTTTTGGAATTAGCCCAGCATCCAGCTTGAAGGAAACTAGAATAAATGAAGACTCAAATGTAACCATTATAGAGGAACTTGGCTTCAGTCTGCTGCGGCTGGTTCTGATTGAATGCCTCTGTCATGATTTCCATTTGCTCACCCCCAAAGTCCTTGAGGTAAAGGTTCCTGTTGTGTGCTAAGATCTCGATAAAGCAATTGTGAGGTTTTTTTCAGGATTTAATTTGTTCTTATTTAACTTAAAATAGCATATGATTTTAGTAACTTTTTCATAACAGCATATTTTCATAAACACTCGGGCGGTAGTTTTTCAAAACGTAGATGTCTGTTCATAAAAGGGTCCATTTTGGTACCTTAAAGGCACTTTAAGGCTTTAAATTACTACTCCAAATCAAAATTCATTAACTGCGCAGTTGAACTGAACAGATGAATTGTTATCGTGTCTACCTCGTTAAAGTCCGCATAGCCCAATTTTTTTGTTTCTATTTGGCATAATATTTGACTTTGGGGTGCAAAAGACTAATATATTCATAAATAATGCATTAATTAATAAATATTAATAATATTAACAATTAATAAATATTTGATGTAAACTTATAACATTTAAAAACATCACTAAAATATTTTTGTGTAATCTGTTACAAAATAATTAAAGATAAGTTCTGTGAACTTATTAGGGTTTACAGGGTGTCATGGCTGACACATCAAAGCCTTTTATCAAAGTTGTCCTAAAGCCTAAATCCAAAATGCATTCTTTGATTAACTTTTTTTGATCCACTTCAAATGCTGAGAACTAGAACTTCTTGTATGTATATATTGATATATAACACAAAACTAAGTCCAAGACAGCGCATTCTGACTATATCTCTGCATGACACTTAAATTTCATATAGTGCACATGTTGAATATTTACTTTTAACATAAACTGCATTCAATATACATTTATTAATAAAAAATAGTGCTATGCAATTCTCCATGCCCATGCAAATCTGTCCTTCACATTATTTTACTTGAACATTTTGCTTTTATAGAGACATAACTGTTCACGATGCAGTTTCCCAAAAAGCCCCTTACCTTATCCAAAAACAAAATTGATGCTATCCGATATTAGTGCACATATTCATTATTCCAAACATACTGCAGTGTTAATAGTGGTGTTGGGGAATCCATACTGCGGCCAGCAAGACTGTGTCTCCCTGAGTGGCTTAAGTGCATGTGAAGACACTCACTTCCTCTCTACAAGCAAAGCACAGTAGCTGACGCAATAAATTTGGCTTTTGTCAGGAGGGGCAGTGGGTTAACTCTATAGTCTTGACCACTATCTACAGCTGAAATGACAGTAATGCTGGGACTCTTCAACTGGAGCCCGATGCCCAGCAGCTGACTGCGGTGAATGGGAGGGGAACTGGACACAAAGGGAGACCGAGGGTGGTTGCCAAAGGTAAAGCTGAAGAAACCAGATCCTATGCACACTGGTAGGAGGGCAGCAAAAATAATTCTCTTTGTGCAATGCGATATCAATGGTCTCTTCAACTATCAGTTATTGTTTTTATTAAAGAGGGTAATATGTTAATATTTTCAGGAAGCTTCAGATTTTCTAGAATTTGTGTTCTGTACAACTACTATTGATATGGCAAAACTTTAAGCAAGTTTTTTTATCTGTTGTTGTAATACATGTACAAAATAAAACCAAACCAAACCAAGATTACAGAAACGGAAAACAAGGAAAAAATATGTGGTTGTTTTTGTCATACAGTGTGTGTACCCTATAGCCTACATGTGCATATACAAAGATATGTGTGTGTGTGTGTGTGTGTGTGTGTATGTGACGTGCACAACCAAAAATGTTTGAACAGTAAGATTTTTAATGTTATTAATTTATCGAGGGCTTTAACAACATGACAATATCTAGATTAATTAACCTCAGTTACACCATCATTCCTTTCAGTGTTATGGTTTACTTTAAGCTGTTAGCTCGTTATGACTATTTGAAACAACAATATCGATAGGTAGCCTGTTATTAGACTCGAATATGTCAATTGAATGAGCAGAGACAACTGAAAATAAGCATTCACATATTACTGTTACGTCCTTTCGATAGGCTGGCTATATTACCCAACTGCCAGAGCCATATAGAGAAATAACGTTAGCTAGGTTCTCTACGACTCTGTCTACTGCTATACGTTTCCCAGTCACTGAATTGCTTAACATATCATTATTATTTTACTGATATTTTAAAACATTTTTTCCAAACGTGCAGATTACGTTATTTTAACACCTGACTAAAACCTCTCCCAAAAGTTGCACTTTGGCCTGATTTCATTTTTGTAGTAAACAAACGTGATATTTACGTTTTTTTAGATTACCTAAAGAAAATTTATAAACGTTTTTAAAACGTTGTACTACAACATTACCTAATTGCAACCAAAATACAACGTCGTAAAAAGTTTTGTGTTTGCTGGGTAAAGACCGATTTCTTTAGGTTTGGTCTTGATTAGATTTATCTAATACACTCAAAAGCATAATTTAGGTAAGATATGATTAGGTACGATTACATTTGTGTTTTCATGAGATCCAGTGAATGTACGAATCAATCTCCGCATCACGGATTCTATCGATTAGATCTGAAATAGATTATAACAGGAAGCTCTCAATGAGCATGCGCTCCTTCTCTTCTCCCTTTCTGCCAAACTGTCGGCCATGGCTCCGATTGTGAGTACGAGCAAGTTTCTGAAAAACGATAAAATACAGTGTGTCACGTACCTGTAGGCCCGTAGAAACCAGCGGAGATTAAAGCTGAACCATCGTATCTTTGATTAATTTGGTTAACGAAAGCATATGTGCATCTGTGTTGTTTTTTTAAAAGCGTTTGTTTACTGGACGTCTCGAGCGAGGCCTGTTCGTGAGCAACCACGTTGTAGCAACTAACGTTACCCGTTAGCTGATTAGCATTTTCCGCAGAGCGAATATAGTATGCTGTCTGTTGTTTTGATCTGTAGAAAATAATTGATAGAAAATTTAGACAAACTGTGTTTTGCTATTCTGTTTATAAGTGAAGCAGTTTCGCCAGCAAAAAGAAACCTCAAAGCTAACGTAACTTAAAGTTACCCAAATGTGATATGGCTGCGTTGAAGGTTTAATTTAATATTTTCCCTAACGTTTTCAAATATATTTCTTTATTGCCTTCAAATATGTATAATCGTTGGTCGTTGTCAAGTATACTGTCAGATTCTAGTTTTGCTAGAGCTCGTTTTGATGAATGACAGTAGAAACCTATGTTTAGTGTAGATGTGTTTTCATTAGTTCTGCTATGTAGCTATGTTACTGTCAACGATTTTGCACATGTGCGTCTTTTTGTGCCTTACAGAAAAAGCAGGTGACCAAGGGTGGGAAAAAGAAAAAGCTGGTCCTAAAGTTCACCCTGGACTGCACCCACCCCGTGGAGGATGGCATCATGGATGCTGCTAACTTTGTAAGCATAAACTGATCTTCTGATACAGGGTGCACACAGACCTGGAAATCTCTGATCAGATTAGCTGATCGAAAAGCCGTTATGGGTGTTTTTCCAAACTGTACACATGCAAAGCTGCTTGCTTTAGTATTCGAGCCCAATGCATGACTTGTCAAAATCCTGATGAAAGAATAGAAGATGCACATCATATCGATCTACCATTGAAATCCATTTCAGATTGAACTACCCCTATCTTTGTTTGTTTGTCAGTTTCTTCCATTCTCTTAATGGCCAGAAAAAGTTGCATAGCAGACTTCATGCTGATCTTCAAATGTATCAATAATTGTCTGATTTGTCTGAAAACAAAAAAACAAAACAGTAACTGGTAAATGTATCACAGCTGCACCAGGGTTGGAATAGTTGGTGGCTTTGTAGTTATATTTCTATAGGATCTGATGGGCATGTCTGCTATTGTTTCTCTGCAGGAACAGTTCCTTCAGGAGCGCATCAAAGTAAACGGGAAATCTGGTAATTTGGGAGGTGGCGTGGTTTCCATTGAAAGGAGCAAGAGCAAAATCACAGTGACATCTGAAGTTCCCTTCTCTAAGAGGTAAGTCTGAGATTAGAGATGCATGTGAATGGCTGCTAACTATTCGTTTTTTCCTGTTAATTCTCTGTGACCTATAATATTCAGTTAAGATTATGGATTTGAGAAATTCAGCTTATGCATTACCAAACAGCTAAACAGACTGTAGACAGTTTATTACCATTACTTTAGGTTTGCTGTTATTTCCAGTGCATACTGTCATTCCTAGTTTTTGTTTCATAGGTTGCTGTTGTTTTACTTCTGTGTTTCGATGTTTGATTAATAAAGGTGATTTTGAACGCATTTATGCCTAATGAAATTCTCCAATCTTGGAATCGGTTTTATTCGTCTTGAGTAAATGTGTCCATGAGCATCGTTTACTCTTCATAAATCAGTCACTCACACAGAATGCTGCTGAATCGTGCAGTGCATGTCGTCATTGTGACTAACAGCCCACATGTTTTGCAAATTGAAAGTGCGCAGTTGCTGTTTTTTTTTTTTTTTCTCATCTATCCTTAATTTTAATGAACTGAACTATACTTGCAGCTTGCGATTAAATGAATGTTGTTGTTTTTTTGTGATATATAGACAAATAATGCATTTAATTTAATGCTGAATATCTGTCTGCTTACTGGAACAGACTGCTTGGAGCTTCGCTAGACTTTTTTTTTTTTTTCTCTGCCAGCATTATTGTTGTTAGACAAAGCATCTTGAAAGTTGCTCCTTGAACACCATATCTACTTCAGCTACTTGGAAATAACTGGAATTAGGACACATTACTATGATTTGTTTAATGACTTGCGATGTGAAGTTTCACGCAGGGCTTTTATGTGACATTTACACATTATTAATATTGTGTTAACTAATCAGAGAGTGTTGTGACATGTACTACTTGTTCTTATTGAATATTAGTTTGAGAAAAGCTTTTAAAAGCACTACTACTGATTTTACACCTTTATAAGGTGGATGAGAGTCTTTATTTACCTTTCTATTTAAAGGTATTTTTGATAACCGTAGTGATTGTTGCACAAAGCCGAATTTTACAGATCTTTTGTTTTACCCAGTAAGCTAAGCTGTCTCTATAGTAATTTTGGTACTACCTGTATTTCTAATCTTTGAATGTATATTGAAACATCTTTGGTATTGTGGTATTGTATTGTACAGTGTCCGTTACTGTATTATGGTCTCATTTGAAACTCGGTTGCAACAATATGGAAGACGTGAAAATGAACTGTTTGTGTGTGTTTGTTGTTTTCAGGTACCTGAAGTATCTTACCAAGAAGTATCTCAAGAAGAACAACCTGCGTGACTGGCTTCGTGTAGTAGCGAACACCAAGGAGAGCTATGAACTGCGTTACTTCCAGATCAACCAGGATGAGGAGGAGGATGATGAAGATTAAATCCATGCCACTCTTTTGTAAATTCAATAAAATTTCAAAAGAAATCAGTTCTCTTGTTTCTGCTGTGTTCATTGCAGTACGTTCAAAATGTTCTTTCTTTCGCTGGGATGAAAAGCGAGAGCACTGGATGAATCCATTTGATTTATAATTGTGCATTTTCACTCTATTTTTAGAGCCAAAGAAGTCTGTCTGTTTATTATATCGCACTAAAGCATAAAGGATTCATTTACCACCAGTCAGACAGGACCAATAATTTCCATAGCAACAAAGTTTGTGCACTTATAGGGTTCAGAGAGTTCATTTAATAGGGAAAAATCTGCATGATAAGCTGAACCATGTATACTAGTCTAAAAATGGTTGCTAGTTTTAGCTGGTTCGCCAAGCTTGGGGCTCCACTGCTTAATTGTATTAGGAACTAAACTGAGAGACCAGTTCATGCTAATGTTTTTGGTTCATTAGGAATTTGAATGATTCTTGCATGGTGTATGGAGGTTATTTTAAATGTCTTTGTCTGGCTTGATCACATAGAGCGTCTCGCTGCCGTATCCTTGGCAACGGCTCGTGATTCGCGATACGTCATACAGGTTTGGAACTACGTGAGGTTGAGTGGATTTTTGAGTGAGCTGTACCTTTAAGTCCCTTTACAACATCTCTAAACTAAGTCGTCAAAGATGTACGTTCAGCCCTGACCTTGAATATGTAATTTGTCCGACCTGAATTTGCAAAATAAAGAAGCGGGAGAAGAAATTCCTTTTTTTCAGTCTCCTATTATGCCCTTCCCTCGCCTGACAGAAAGGGATTGTGAGGGGAACTTTCTCCCGTATGTCTCCCTGTATAACCTCACAATCCTCGAACTCGGAAAAGGGCAATGCGACCACCGCAGCTCTCACTACTAGTTAAGCCTGTGACCAGGCGAAGAGCACTAACTAGTTGTGTCGGGAAACTATGGGATGGATTGCCATGGCAACCGACCAGACGTCACAATCTGGGCATGTGTGTTCCATTTTTGTCTCTTTCTTATTTTCAGACTGGAGGATTTGGATAGAGAAGAGGGAGAAAGGGAAAGATTTTTTTTTTTTAAACTGGGCAGCCATCTTTTATTTTATTGAGAGCATATTAAAAGAAAATTAGCCTCACCTTCAGTGGACGTCTCCCCAGAAGCTGAAAATCTAGGCATTCAGAGGGTTAAGTTTCAGGACTTTATTCCTGTATCTCGGATGTGATTTTCTTGTTATGCGGTAAAGATGCCCGGATCGCTAAGCAATGAAGATGAGGGGCAAGACGATATGGATTTTGAGGACGACGTGCCAGGTGAGGGGGTAAAGAGTCACAGGGGAGGGAGAGTTCTGCCCTTCATAACTGCGCTGCTACGCCTAGTTGAATGCGGAGGAAGAGGGGCTTGACGCGCGTGCGATTTATTATAGTCTCAGTAGCTTCTGTTCTCACACCGGACACTGTTCGTCCAAAAATAACGGCGCACTGTCCGACTGTATTTGAGTCACTAAAGCGCGACTGTCCGCCGGCAGACCATCTGTCTGGGATTCTCTTTGAGATAAAACCGTTTCCTGTAGCTGTTCGTATTCCATCATCCGGCTGTTTGTTTTTACATGCGCATTTTTCTTTGCATATAAATGAGTTATGCATGCACCCACTGTCTTTTATTTCCCAGTCAGACTGCTCTGATATTGCGCCCACTGTGCACAATGATTTCTAAACCTGATGGACTGTTTTAATATAAAGTCTGGTGCATGGCAATGCTGCAGTATAAATAGTATGCAAGGCGAAGCTGTAGGGGTTTCCACATTGTTTAGAACTGATCTAAGCAAGCTATCAGTTTACCCGAAAAGGTGTTGTGGCATTTCTCTGAGGGATATTAAAAAGCTGGTAGTGCTACTCTATGGTCACTGGGTCTTGTAAAAGTAGTGCATGTGCTTGATAGAGCCACGTGTGACAGGAAAACATCAGCTACAATGATCCACTGCCTCTGTGGTCTGAGAGACACAGAGACTTTCACCAAGGCACAGTATCTTACAAAAGGTTTGTTAACAGTTTACAGTTAAAATGACTGTCAAAACGTAACTGTGATATTATATTTTAGGCTTCCTAAAAGTATGTGGCATTACACTGTACGATTTTAATAAACAAACCTATTTGATTTATTGTTAATGATGTTTTTGTTGGTGTAAAATGCAGCGGTATTGATAGAGTTCAGCAGAATGGTTCTGCTTAGTCTGTAGTTGTCCCAAGATTTGACTTATTTGCATTCATTTATAATAAAATGGCATATCCTTTACCTTATGTATTTATTCAGTTAGTAACTGTGTTGTAGGACTGTAGATTTACAATTTTTACCTTTGTTTTCTGTTACAATCAAATGTTCTCTACAGTGTAAACCTGTGGAGCTTTTGCTGAAAAAAAGACCTTTGCTTAATTTATATGAATGTATGAGACTGATGCTTTGTGCAAGAGCTGCTTTGCAGAACATTGATGTTGAAAAGTGACACTTTATGTTGATGCTGCATATCTTTCTCGGTCAATATGAATATGCTTCCCTTTGCGCTCAAGGTTAACTCCAAACCCAACCTTATCAATGGGTCAATCGCTGCTGGGGACTGCTGTATCCTTATGATTTCACTCTTTTAATGCTTTCTGTGTAGGTGAAGGGCGTGCATCCCATCAGTCTTATTATTATATATTTTTTTAATGATAGCTTGGTCTCCATTGGTTGTGAGAGCACGGTTCACAGTGGTGTAATGGAGAATCCTTGTATTTAAGACTCCGTCGTGCCTGCATGCCTTTTATACATTCACGGCCCTCAGTTCAATAAAATCAATACGTTTATAGTTTTTCCCTTCCAGCCCAGTCTAGGCTGCCTCTGAATTAGTCGTGAATTAAACACGTGACAGACCTGAGCACGAGTATCTCATTTGCACCCCGACCGCGTATTTACCTTCTTTTTTTTTACGAGGCGGTAACATGGCTGAGATGAACGCAGCTGAGGGCTGCAAACGATTTGAAATAATGTGCAATATGCAGAAGAATTAATAATTGAGAAATAATTCATGAGCCAGCGTGCTCTTTCCGTGTAGACAGTAAGCCCCCGCATGTGCTAAAAATGAGAAATCTATGCAGTGCAGGACTGGCCAGGATTTTGGGTTATGCTGCTTAGTCCCATTCACTGTGATTGCTTTGAGTTCAGGCCAGAACAACACCTTCACTGGTTCCTTTGCTAAAATAATTTTTACGAGGTCGTCGCTGGATGTTTTGGTGAGATTAATAAATGTAGCTCATTTTTTTAAAAAGATGAGCTACGGAGATATTTAATTGCGAACCACCCCATAATAATTCCCACACAATCAATCCGGTTCATCTTGAGCTTACCTGTAAAGAAAAAATGAATTATAGTAAATGCATAAGTAAAGTAATAGCATGTATATTGAAAATGCTTTTTGTATTGTAGGATATCAAAGTGAGATTTGCAATCAAGAGTGTTCGCTGCATGATCCAAACACTGCAGAACACATGACTGCTGCCCCCCAGCCAGGAGAAATGAAAGGATCACTAGTGCATGCCCTAACCGCAGATATAAAGAGACAAAAAGATGATTTATAAAAACGTGAAGACGAAACATGATCAAAAATTCAATGGTTTGCTCAATAATTGCATGGTTTTTAATGCTATTTCACCTCCATTGGATTTGGATAATGGATGTGCTGCACTTCTGTTAAGAAGATATGCACATTTTAATACGTTAGTTTTAAACTTGAGTCCATATTTTTTGTGTGCCTGTCAAGAACAAAGGAGCGGAGTTGCCCCAGAGAGGCGTTTTCTCAAAGATTTGCAAAATCAATTGCAGATTTAATGGATAGATTACCCACAAATTAAACTCTGTACAACTTAATTATTTTTATGTGAATCACAAAAATAAGTAAAAAATATTATATGAAGTTTTTTGTCCGTAGAAGGAAAATGAATTCAATTAACAAAATATATTTTTCTAAATATTGTGTAAGAAAGAAAGAAATTCATACAGGTTTAATGCAACATGAGTGTTGTGATTTTTTTTGGTGGACTGTCCCTTTAAGTCATTCATCAAAGAAAAGAATTATCATAGCCGTAATGAAAAACAGTCTCTATTTTGTGCCCCGTTCTTGTTAGTGCCATTTCATTCGTCCGTCAAAGTATAACAATGCTAGCAAGAGTTTCATTTTATGTGGATCCTCATTAGGGTGCAATAGGGTGAAGCTGAGCCAAAGTCATTTGAGTGTTTTCTGCCCGCTTCTTGATTTCCACCATTCGAAGTCTGGTTTTCTTTTACATAGTCTTATCTTTGAAATTGAAAGATTATCATGAGCTGCTCTGTTCGGTGGGGGCTATTTTTGGAAGCTGCACTGTGAAAGCTGACACCCCTTCCTCTTTGCTAGAGTTTGTGCGTGCGTGTAAATCATTGTTGCATCACACGCTTGTGTCTATGTGTCATCAGTCTCTGCATCAGACTCCACAGTGTGTGTCAAATTAAAACATTTTGCAAATTTTTACCAACAAATTACTGCAGTGTTAGTGTAGCATATCCACGCCGGAATAAAATAATTATAGCGTCTAAACTCAATTACAGTGACTTTGTTCTTGTTTTGTAGGTTATTAGGACATTAATTTTAGACTACTTTGCTTGTGTACTTGCAATTTTTGCCACTGTATCTCTTTGCAAAGGAGAGCAAAGGTTTGCGAATCAGCCTTGGGACCTAGAGAATGGATATAGTCTTCAGAAAGTTAGACACGGCCTATAAAACTTGAAGGTCTCAATGAGGGGGTGTTCCAACCATGCTGTCTCATCACATTAACGGTGGGGGCACTATTAACATACGCAGGCTGTCAGACAGCTAATGCGTTTTCCTGTAAACGTTCCTCTTCCTAACAGCGAGACCGGCCGTGAATCCCATCTCTAATGGAGTGCGGCACTGACCCAGCCCTTGTTGCAAGGTCAAAGTGTCCGTGCCTAGCTGACACACAATTGTGTGACATTTTCAGCCTCGCTACCACTAGCGAATGGCAGCAGCACAGCTTTTAAACACCTGGCGGTTCCTGACCGAGGCTTTGTTTACTCGGGAACACGGCACAAACCGTGACTGCCTATAAGAGCCCGGCATGCAAAAATAGAGCTACAGTTTTGGGGGAAATCAGGCTACAGATGATTTATTATTTATAGATTTTCTTTGCATATTAAATTGGAGTTGGATTTTATTGAAAAAAAGATACAATTCAGCTTGTTATTATGCATATACCACAAAAGAGTATGATAAAGTGGCTTAGTGTTAAAAAAGACATATGCTTCAGCCTATTCATATATAGAGTAAAAATTATGAATCTTCACAAAGGCAAAATCTAAAAAGCTCGACAATGTAAAGCCTTTGCGAGATATCCTCACTTCAAGAGTGCTGTGTTGCATCACCACGACTGTAAGTGAGACATGAATGAAGACGAGATGTGAGCTTGATGCGCCTGGCAGGCAGCAGACATATTCTGCCGACATGAAAGAGCCTCCCTGTGAGATGTACTGCAGACGCACTGCCCTAAATATCCGTCATCTCGCAGGCAACTGCTCTGTTTATGTGCGGCAGAAGATTGAAATAAGAAAAAACCTCCCAGCGGCTGACAGAGAGATGGGGAGCTCTGTATTTTACTTGAGTAAATACCCCAAATGCCCTATAGGGCTGCAAGCGAGGCTTGAACCGTGCAAGGGCTGCTCTCACCAGAGCTGAAGTCCTCAAACAGTGGCAGCTAAATGAAGGTTAAGTGGATTTCGAGGATAGCATCCAAGAGGCTGGGAAAGCCCCATCTCCAGCAGCTCCCACGGGGCGTGGTGGGCCGCGGGACAGGGCTTTAGCTGATTGACTCCACCACACGCGCTGCATATTTCATGGGCCGCCGTCTGAGCTGACGATAGACAGGCGGCAGGAGCTGCACCGTAGTGCTCCGGTTGCAGACGGTGCCTTCCTGATGTCTTTTTTTTCCCGCTTAGCCTTTTTGACAGCATGGCATCATTGAAGTGTTACAGTGAATATGCGCTGCCAGACAGTAGTTTTTGTTTACAGTGAGAGATTCACAGTTCAGCAGGTGGCAGAGACCTCACCTCTCTCCTTTTGCTCCCCTTTTCAGTGTGTCAACAAAAATCTTTGCTTTTCCTCTAATGGAGTGAAGGAGCATCCTCTTCACAGGCAAACCCAGCAGAATGGACAGAAAGAGATAGATACTGCTCACTCAGATCTTTAATTTGAGAGTATTCACATCAAAATTGGAGGAAAGGTTATTAAGAATTACAGCTCTTTAATATGCGCCCTCCCCCCTTTTTAAGTAATTAGACAGTTGACTCAAAAGCTGTTTCATTGACAGGCTTGTGTTGACATCAACTAAGTAGGTACAATTCTGTAGTTGATTGTAAGTGTGGTATTAGCTTTTGGAAGTTGTTGCTGTGAACCCACATCACGCAGTCAAAGTATCACTCTGTACAAGTTAAACAGACCTCAAAAACAAAACAAATCCATCAGAGGGATAGCTGGAACATTTTAAGTTGCCAAACCGACAGTTTGGTACATTTTGAGAAAAAAGGAGTGCAATGGCAACATAAAAAGGCCTGATGGATGAAAAACCCTTTCACAACATCCAGCCAAGAGAAGGACACTATCCCTGAGGGACAGGTGTGTCACCGTCAAATCAAGAGACTTCACCGGAGTATATACAGAGGGTTCTCCACAAGGTGCAGGTCAGATTAGACTTTGCCAAAAAATATATTAAAAAAGCCAGACCACTTCTTGAGAAGCACTCATTGGACAGCTGGAATTAAGATTAACCTGTACCAGAATGATGGGAAGAAAAAAGTATGGAGAAGGTTTGGAATAGCTCACGATCCAAAGAATACATCTTCTTTGAAACATGTTGGAGCAGTGTGATTTAGTCAAATGCAGCAAAGTTGATTGGACAGCATACTGCAGAAGCAACCCAGGAGTAAATGAAAGAAAAAAAAAAAGAAAAGAAGAGTATTATGCAATTGCCAAGTCAATCAACCTGATTGAGCATGCATTTCATTTACTGAAGAAACAACTAAAGGAAGAAAGACCCACAAACAAACAACAAACTCAAGTCAACAGCAGTAAAGGCCTGGCAACGCATCACAGAGGAAACCTGGTCTTTGGTGATGTCCATGAGTTCCAGACTTTTAGGATTATCAATAAATATGTTATAATATATTTATTTGTCCAATTACATTTGAGCCCCTGATTAACAAGGGTTGTTATTCCTAGCATTTTATGTAATATTTGTTCAGTGCCTTGAATTAAAGCTCTAAAATGTAATCTGGATTGTTTTATTTCTTCTATTCTTGTGGCATAAAGAGCAGAAATTATGAAAATTGTGTCAGTGTAGATAGATAGATGGATAGATAGTTGGGGGTGGTGTCATATATGCATGAGTCTAATAAATAAATGTGAACCACTTGTGTTATTTCTCAGATGAGGATGAGGAAGGTGAACGTCGGAGGAGTGTTCCCCTGTCACCCTTAGAGAGGTTCTTTTCTGAGGATGATTCGGTTAAACAACATAAGAAGAAGAAACCCAGCAAGATAATGGAGGGAAAGGAGCCCAAAATGAAGAAAAAGAAGAAGAAGGAGGTAAAGAGACTTTTAAGTGCTATTTTATTCGATGGTGAAGCATGAAATAGATGTCATCATCACATTATCCGAATATAAGTAATTTTTGTATGTGCATTCATAGAATCCTTGTTGTTTTGATCTGTGGTTGTGATCAAATGCGTCCCCAGAAAACCTGGGCAGGTCAGGTTCAAATAGTTATGAAGTTATTTTAAAGTTTTGGAGGTATTTTAAAGTTCAGTCAAAATGCAGAAATGAAAATTGAATGTGTTTACTCACTTTTATGTTGTTCCACGCGTTCATGACTGACTTCCTTCAGAAGATGCTTTGAAAACGTTTGAGAACTATATGAAGAAATCAGTTCAAAACAACTCTGAACCCCACTGATTTTCACAGTGTGAATAAAATAATCACTCTTAAATATATTTTTTAATATTTATCTTCTTTTGTGTTCCACAGAAGACAGGACACCAAAAATGGGGACTGTCCTATTAAAAATATTTTCAGGGCTCTCTCCCAAAAAAACTAGATCATTCACACAAGGCGGCAAGGCTGTGACCCGTTCCTATGAGTTAAAGTATTAGTATGAAACAACATGCCTGACCTCAGGATATTTTGTCATATTTTTACCGGTCAGCAATCTCTCTCTGTGCCTTGGCGAGAGATAAAATGTTTGACAGGTCAGTCGGTCACAGTCCCCCCAGCTGACTGTATTTACCATTGAGATAATGAGAGGGATTCCTCTCTTCCTCCTCCCTGGCACACTCTCGCTTTATCTGCCTCCTTGCACAGATTCAGTCATTCTCTCAACCCTCCCTCCTTCTCAGCGGTGGTAAATGTGCCGTGGAGAGGGCAGAGAGGTCTCCCCTCAGCAGCTAAGAGCCCTGCTTGGTGTCAGTCATGCTCTCCCTGCAGTGCTGTGTCAGACACGGGCTCAAATCAATGCGGGTCAAATCCGCCGCCTGCCCTTCTGCTGTCCGCAAGTCTAACAGCTCAGCTCGCCAAAGCCGGCCACCTGCGCCGGAGCCTGATAGACTGTGGAGAGTCTAGGGATTGTAACGGGAGAGTGAGAATTGGTGCTTTGTCAGATGTAAACAATGATAAGTGACATTTCGGTTGTACAGATGAGCGTTTCTTTCTGGTCTGGTGTGTTGAGGATGAGGATGTTTTGGGGAAAAAAGGAAAAGAGATCCCAAGGATGCCTGACACTGCTTCTTTCCCTCAGAAAAGTGCCGTATTTAAAGGCAGATTCTTTCATCATTTTCTTACTCTCATGTGGTTTCAAACCTGAATGACTGACTTTCCTTTCACCACAAAATAAAAGTTTTAGTATTACAATTATTGTGATATTTTTTAGACAAAAGAAGAAGAAACACAATAATAATTGAAGCATAAATCAATGAATTTGGTTAGTTTTATCTTTAAAGAAAAAAAAAGGTAGCATGAATTAGCAATAAAAAATATTTCCAAAGCATTTATATATTGAAACGTATTGCAGGTTATTAGTTAATGCATTATCTAACATTAACTAATTATTAGTTAAGTAAAGTATTGAAAATGTGATGTAAACTATATTGTGATGTTACTTCTTCAGAAAATATTTGTTGTTTTAAATATATTCAGACATTTTTGCAACAAAAAAGATTAATTTACAAGATGAAATAATAAACAAGTTGTATTTTGTTCATTTAACTTATTTGCTATTTCTCAACTTGTAAAGCAATGCAATAACTATGTATGAGAAAAAAATGAAATTGTTATAATCTACCGTAGGTCACAAACACCAATTTGAGATATAACATTAAAATGTATTGTGAATGTGGTTACGAGACAAAAGAATCAATGATATGTTATATTCCACAGAAGAAAACTGGTTTGTAACCACATTAAGGTGAGTAAATGATGACAGAATTTACATCTTTAGCCAAACTGCCCTCCCTTTAAATACTGTGTTTTCTATGTGAAAGAACTATAGGATGGTGCCAGCTTGAAACCTCTTTGTGGCACATTATTTACATGGAATCTTTTTTTCCTTTTGAGTTACACTGGCAGAAAATTTTGGTTTGCATTTTGGGAGACCTTTCAGCTCCAGCTGTGAAGCTCTTTAGTGGTTCTACTCATTGCCTCTTGCATGAGCACCCCTCCTTTTTTACTCTCTCTCCTTCCTCTCTCACTTTCTCCCTCCCCCATGTACGTGATTGAGATTTGTCTAGACGGGCCCTAGAACACAGGCACTGCAACCATGGGGACTCTTCATAACAAGCTCGTTATGCAAACGCATCTGATTGGATGGCGCCGTTCCATTGGCTGCTGCAGTAGTGAGAGCTGCCCCTACACCCCCCCCACCCCACACACATCCAACACTGCACAGTTTGGTTTCCATGGCAACTCAGAACGGCTGCCGGTGGAGCTTGTGCGCTCTGCGGCAGTGCTGGCCTACCCTGCGCGCCGGAGAGACGTCTGCCAGCCAGTGCACAGCTGCAACACAGCAACAGGCTTTCTCCAATCATACACACACACAGTTTAATTCACCCACCGAAACATGTGTGTTCCCTTGCAGTATGATCATTTTGATTGGTTTCCCTGCTTCCAGATGTTACTAATAATAGTGCCATAATGGTCTAGTTTTTCCTTTATTGAAAATGTGGAGTTGATTTTACGTGAATCAATAGTTTGGCCATAGTAAAAGCCTGTTTTTATTTAAAGCCTTTGGATGTGTGGTCTTACCCAATTAGTAGGAACTCTGTTTCATGCCTCATATGAATATAGTTATATATTTGCTCCTAAAAACAAAGTTTATAGCACTATTTTTGATAAGTTGGCACAAAGTCGCAAAGTCGGTTCACTTGGTGACCATCTAGGTAACATTTTCAGGCTTTTATTTTCTTTGTAGCATATTGATTATAGCTGCTATGAATGGGTAAATTAGTATAGTATTAATTACATCATATAAATATATATATATATATATTCAGTATAAGATGTATATTATAGAATCTTCCTATGCTTCCTAGGTCTTAAGATATGATAATTAATTAAAGATATTTCACCAATTTGTATTACATATGCAGATCTTGATTATGGATTTGGATTTGGAAACAACCAACCATGCGCAACTGGCTGCTAAGAAGAACAAAACAAACACAAAAATAGAGAAACAACTGAATACTTTTAACTGGCACAGTGACTGGTAAAAATGCTTCATTGCAGTGCATTGGTCTCTATAACGTTTGTGGCAATTGGCCGACTATATATACTGTATCTGGAATTTGCCTGTCTATATGTAGACCTGTCCTGTGAGGCACATCTTTGCACAACTACTGTAACTGAAAAATCATTGTGTAATTATTTATTGAATTTTATCATCAGAACACAACACATCATCCAAAAGTCTCTCCACCATCAAATATCCCTTCTCTTTGGCTTATGTTATTAAAAAGTGTAACCTATTGTTTTTCGCAATTGGATTCCAGAAGTTTGAAGTTAGGACACCACTGGGGTTAATCCCAGACAGATTTTTTTGTCAAGTTAGGTTGAAAAAGTAAAAAATATTAAAAATAAAGCATAACTGGCACATGTTGTATTCCCGAATGCATGTTGCACACATTGTGAGCTGCTCACGTGTAAAAGAACACAGTGCTGCTCTTCATTCTGAAACACACTGCATTTAATGGTTTGCAAAGTGCACTAGGCTATATTGCAATTTTGGTTGTAGCTTGATTGAATGGTGCTTTGCTAGTGGTGCTGGCACAAAACAAAAAATAAATTTTGTTGTTTGCAGAAGTATACAAATATTTATGGTTCATTATGAAACATTGGTTCCCTTTCAAGACAATCTTTTGACCTTTGCTAGTGGAAATCCTTTTCTCCAAACTTAGCTAAATCATGCTAGTGTTCAAGCACCCACCTGATTATTTGGCTCAGCCAAGCATGTCATATTACCTCACAACCTTTCTCTTTTATGTAGCTAGGAAGCCTCCCATCTCTCACTGTTAAAGGAATGCTCCATTGAATGGTGCCTGGATTGCTGTTCCCTGCAGTGTTCCTGCGAGTATGACATTTTTTATATTAAAGATACTGTCTTTTCTTTTTTCCCTCCATTCCTGAGCGTGTCAGAAGCCTTGAGATTGGTGGCTTTGGTGGTGGGCCCTCGACGGGTCAATTTCCGCATCCCTTTGTTGACCCAAACTTCTCATGTATAGTATTTGTGATGAATATTTGCTGCCTCTACCTGGGTTGTCCCACACAGGTGCAGTGCTAAGCGTG
This sequence comes from Enteromius paludinosus, assembly GCA_032361165.1. Lineage (NCBI taxonomy): Eukaryota > Metazoa > Chordata > Actinopteri > Cypriniformes > Cyprinidae > Enteromius > Enteromius paludinosus. Next base: position 9,340,837 of record JAUMHQ010000066.1, read on the forward strand.
TCTGCCTACCCCCAGGACTAGGGTATCAAGCCTCTCCTCATCGAAAGTCGGGACCTGAAATTGGCAGGAAACAGCCCGGATTGCTGATCTCAATCCCAGTCCCTAGATTACGGCCAGGAGAGCCCATCCTGATTCCACCTCCTGATCTTCGGCCATGAGTGCCGATCCCGATCCCAGTCCCTAGATTACGGCCAGGAGAGCCCATCCTGATTCCACGTCCTGATCTTCGGCCAGGATTGCCGATCCCGACCCCAGTCCCTAGATCACGGCCAGGAGTGCCAATCCCGATTCCAGTCCCTAGTTTACGGCCAGGAGTGCCGATCCCGATCCTTGTACCAGAGTCTCGGCCAGTAGAGCCGATCCTAATTCCAGTCCCTAGATTACGACCAGGAGTGCTGATTCCGATCGCTGTTACAGAGTCTCGGCCAGGAGAGCCGATCCCGATTCCAGTCCCTAGTTTACGGCTGGGAGTGCCAATTCCAATTTCCAGTCCTTAGATTATGGCCAGGAGAGTCGATCCCGATTCACGGCCCGAAGTGTCAATCCCGAGTGCACTCCTTGAGCATGTGCTGCACGAGCAATTCCCTGAGCATGCTCTGCACGAGCACCTACCAAAGTCTGCGCTCCAGGAGCGCCCTCTGGAGTCTGCACTGCAAGAGCGCTCCCCTGAATTCATGCTGCAGAAGTGTTCGTCTGAGTTTGCGCTGCAAGAGCGCCTCCCTGAGTTTACCACCCAAGAACCAGTGCCTAGAGAGGAGGGAAGACCACCCAAGGAAATTTTTTGGGGGGAATAGTCCTTCCCGCAGCTGCCACAGGCAGCTCCTGATCCGCCACAGGCAGCTCCTGATCCGCCATTACCGCAGGCAGCTCCTGATCTGGCACATCTGCAGGCAGCCTTTGATCCACCACGGCCCGCTAAGGCTCCTGATCCGCCAAGGCCTGCTACAGCTCCAGATCCACCGTGGCCCGCTAGGTCTCCAGATCTGCCAGGGTCTCCAAAGTATCCTGATCCACCGTGGCCTGTTCCAACTTCCGATCCACCATGGCCTGTTCCGACTCCTGATCCACCATTGCCCGCTAGGGCTCCAGATCCACGGTGGCCCGCGAATGAAGCGTAAAGCGCAAGTGATTTACATGTTAAGTCAATGCAAAGACGCGATTAGACAATCCGCGTCTTGTGTGAACGCAGCTATAGGGAAACACACTAACGTCACATACTGTATGGGGCACAAGGCTACATTGCACATGTCATGAACTGTCGAACCGTGCGACGCATACATGCTCCGAACTGAGACAAGCTAACCGAACGGTTCATTTTTTTTTCATGAACCGTGCCATCCCTAGTACTTATAGTGTCTGTGTTTTAGTCTTGGTGGGCGATCCTCAAGTGTCCACCCTATGTGTGATCTGTTCCCGTTTTACTTATGTTTAATAAAAGCCTCTTCAACTGCAAAATCTGTGCCTCGTGTGCTACTTGCCAGAGAGACAGCGTGATCCTCGCTGATTATACCACTTTGTTTTCAATTTTTTTTTTTCAAACTACCCCAGCCTCTGCCATTGAGCCAACTATGGTGTGGCGGTAATGCCACCTGTTCCCAAAGTGCCATATACAGGTGCTGGTGATATAATTAGAATATCTTCCAAAAGTTCATTTATTTCACTAATTTCATTCAAGAAGTGAAACTTGTATAATGTATACATTCATTCCACATAGACTGATATATTTCAAGTGTTCATTTCTAAGTAATGCATTACTTTTTAATTTTAAAGTAATATAACTGAGTTACTTTTTCAAAAAAGTAGTTGTTTTTTTATTTTTTTTGACTGACAAGTCTCCTGACTCCTGACATGTTGGGAGAAGTCAGAAATACATTGTGGCATTGTGTTAATACATTGTGCGCAGTGTGTGAGTACAGTGTAGTTCTAGACTATTCATCTCACTCTCAAAAAACAGAGTTAGTATTCATCAAAATGAATTAAAATAAACTCAGAATATGATGCAAACCTGCAATAGTTAAATTACACAAATGTAATGGTACTCATTTTATTAACCAATGTCTTTGCTGACCTTTGATGATCCAGTTCAACCATACTTACAAGCAAAAAAAGACTGTGCTTCATTGTTTTTTAGTTTTTTTTTTTCTGAAGAGCATTGAACTTTCTCCTGTATTCCACTTACTCTTACAGATGTGAATTTACTTTTTCTTCAGTCTGAGGTTTATTCGTGACACTTTTTGGTGTGCTTTTACATTTGGTATAAATAGAACTTCTTATATTTAGTTACGTGGATTCTGTGCCTCTCCTCTCTTCCTCCAGACTCTGGGACCCTGATTTCCAAAGGAAATGCAAAATTTACTTTCATCAGAGAATATTTCAATAGTCCGAATTTTGAACCCTGCCAGATTATGACTCCCCTAGTATTGGTAGGTTTAGTGTTTGGTGTGTGGGAAGGGGTTAGGATTAGGGGTGGGATTTATTATTGATTTCAATGAGGGGACTCATAATTTGGCAGGGAGTCAAAAGTAAAATAGTACCTATTCTGCTGTTTTCACTGGATGTGGCCCCGCATATTCTCGAAAGAAAACTTATGCTGCGTTCTATTTAGTGCAGCAAGTGGAAAAAGTTAGTCTAGAGCCCTGTTTATCTAAAGTGCACATATCTTGGAGTGGTGGGTTATACATTGAAAGCACAGTAAAACACACCACCATTTTGAGGGCATTACCAATGCCAACAGTATTCAGACAACCACTCTGAACCCCTTTCTGGGGAAGTGGAGTTTGCTAAGATTTGATACAGGCTCATCCTTTACAAGGCCATATTATTGTGATTAGATATCATATGGTTCCTGAGGGTGTGTAAATCACCAAAATGGGTGGTGCTTGTCTGTGTCAGAAGACCTTTGTATATCTTCAGAAAACAAATTAAGTTTTTTTTATGAAATCCGAGAGCTTTCTGTCTTTGCCAGAACAGCAATGTAACTAAAATGTCCCCAGGCCCATACATTTTAAGATGAATAAAGGTCGTTGGAATGACATGAGAGGAAGTAATTAATGACAGAATTTTTGTGTGAACTGTCCCTTTAATGTGGCCTTGGCTCCCTGAAAAAAGGGATCATGAATCATGAGTAGCTGTCACACAGACAAAAAATTTGAGGCTTTAGGAAAGTTTGGACAATGGGATTTCCCCTAGCAATTACGCAATATCTCGCTCCATCCTTTCAGGATTCACACTTGCAACTATGAATTTGGAAATTTGTATCTACATTTTTTAGGCTTCTTGCTTAAATCATGCAAAGGTTTTTTTTTGTGTGTTGGGTTTATCTAATGTGTATGTTCAGATTGCACCAAAAAGGAATTTAGCTCTTTTCTGAAAGGCTGCACTTCCATTCCTACAGCCGCCATATAAAGCGTAACAATTCTCCTAATAATTTTTACATGAATGCTTCATCTTCTTTTTCTTCAATGTCTCTGCCTGTCCTCACAGGGGCTTCCCAGTGGGCTAGATGACATGTCAGACAGAGAAGATCATGGTCACAGGTCAGGAAGTGAGAGCAGCACCTACAGCTCCCTGAAGAAGAAAAAGAAGAAGCCCAAAGAGAAGAAAGAGAGGAAAACCAAACAGCGAAAGAAAGATGATGATGAGGACGAGGATGATGATGATGATGGAAACTTAAAGGTTCCCACTTAAAAATGTTATATTATGCTCTGTTAGCCAAGTAAATGAATGAATTAGAATTTCTCATGTGACACCAGGAGCCAAAGTCATCCAGTCAGCTGATGCAAGAGTGGGGTCTTGAAGATGTGCAGTATGCCTTCTCAGAGGACGACTATAAAACCATCACCAACTACAAAGCCTTCAGCCAGTTTCTTAGGTAGGATTTCTTCTACATGGACGTTCGTTTGCCCTGCTGTCAAGATGTCTTGTTCTATTTTAAAACGTTCCTTCTGGCAAATGCTAATGCCTGTATGGAGCAATGACATTATGATGACAGGTTTTCTAATAACAGGCATTGAAACAAGATGTACTGTCACACCATGCATGTCTACTGTAACCAGCATAATATTTGATAGACTCTTCTGATTTCTGATTCATAGTACCTGAGAACATTCAATACTTGAGGTAAAAGCAGTACAGTAAAGCTATTGCTTTAAAATTGGCCACAAATCTTTTTTTTCTGCGGTTAGGCCTCTCATCGCCAAGAAGAACCCCAAGATCCCCATGTCAAAAATGATGACGGTGCTTGGAGCAAAGTGGAGAGAGTTCAGTGCGAACAACCCTTTCAAAGGCACCTCTGCAACTGCTGTAGCGGCTGCCGTAGCTGCTGCCGTGGAAACTGTCAATGTGGCTCCACCCATCTGTATTAGAAGTATCCAACAGATCTCACCATCTGGGCCAATCAAAAAAGCCAAAACCAAAGAGGGAAAGGGTAACATAATCTTCTTCTTGTTGATGTTATGTTGGAGTATAGGATCAGATTTCCAAAAGTAGCTAGTGGAGGTTTTTACATTGTTTACATACTGCATGTAACATGATTAATGATTGGCTGTTGGCAGTTCTTTATTCAAACGTGTTTGGTTTTTCACTCCAACAATTGCTTTAGTGTAACTTTCCTACTTCAAAGTGTGGAATTTCATGTTAGTTGATGTTGAATACTATAGAAAATATTTTATATTTTATCTTTAATTGGGCATACGTAAGTTACAAAAATGCAGGTTTGCAAAAGTAGAATGTGTTCAGGATGCATGCCTGGAGAAAGGAGTATTGTTCTCAGATCTCATCAAAAAAACGTTTGTTTTGTTTATCTCATCTGGACTGCATTGCAGGGCCTGGTGCTAAAAAAAAAAGTAAGCCAGTGAAAGAAACAAAAAAGAAAGGGAAACCGAAGAAGTCCAAATCAAAAGCAGGCCAGGGTGGAAAAAGGAAAAAAGGTTCTTCGGTGAGAACACACTTTTACTCAAATCTTTCTCGGGCTTAAAGTGTATCACATGGAAAGATAGCTTTTCAACTGAGAGAAAATCTCAGTTGTTGTTTTTTTTAGCTTTTCCTCTTTCCAGAACAATTCATGGATCGTTTGTACAGATATACTTTCCCATTGTTTTCGTTCCACCCAGTTTTATCGGCCTTGGAAAACTACTGAAGTTGTTTTCCAAGGTGTGACCTCTTCACTTCTGAAGAAGACTTATTGTGCTTTTTGCATGAACTGTCTTATTATTTAGAGCGAGGAGGATTTCCTGGATGACTTTTCAGACTTTGATGACATCAGCATTCACAGTGCCTCTGTACCCTCAGACACTTCAGCGGCACCCAAAAAGAAATCAGCCCGCCGAGGACGAAAAAAAAGAAAAAGTGAATATACTATTATTATTTTAACTATATTATAGCACTCCCTTTAGTGTTATTTTAGTATTTTGAACTATAATTGTTTCAATGAATATATTAATTATATGTTATCATACTGTAGCATTACTGCGGTCTTTAGTGTCACATGATCCTTCAGAAACCATTCTAAAATGTTGATTGACTATCACAGATGTTTGTGTCAACCCTGGTACATTCTTTCAAGGATTATTTGATAAACAGAAAGTTCAAAAAAACAGAATAAATCTGTTTCCTTCCTAAATAAGAGTGAGATACAGATTCTTTGAACAGTTCGATGGGTTGTTGTATTGAAAAGTGTTTTGCATTAAAATTGCACATTACTACTGTTCAGGAGACCATTTAGGTTCCTCTTTAAACTCTGTCGTCAATGTAGGAGAGGATGGAGACGGCTATGAGACAGACCATCAAGATTACTGCGAGGTTTGTCAACAGGGAGGAGAGATCATTCTATGTGACACCTGTCCCAGAGCATATCACCTGGTGTGTCTGGATCCAGAACTGGAGAAAGCCCCTGAGGGCAAATGGAGCTGCCCCCACTGTGTGAGGAAATCCCTCTTTGCTTCACCACAAGAATATACTTGCAAAGAAAATACATTCTAGTATATTCAAGACCACAGAACCTGTGCTGACAGTTTACTGCCTCGTCTCTCAGGAAAAAGAAGGCATTCAGTGGGAGGCCAAAGATGATGAGGAGGAGGAAGATGAGGTTGCTGGTGAGGAGGAAGATGACCACATGGAGTTCTGCAGAGTGTGTAAGGACGGAGGAGAGCTGCTGTGCTGTGACACTTGCCCTTCCTCCTACCACATCCACTGTCTCAACCCACCACTTCCTGAAATTCCCAATGGAGAATGGCTGTGTCCGCGTTGCATGGTTCGGTTCAGTTAAAATCATTCTGATGTGTTTTTGATATAGCTGAAATGAATACTAAACTTTTAAAAGCATTTTAATGCTTATTAAGGCTCTATTCTTAACCCCAAAATAAAGCATTTTCATGACATTGTAAACTATTAAAGGCCTACTAAAGGCATGTATTGTTTTGAACACAGTGCATTCATATTTTTTTTCTAGTGTCCCCCGTTAAAAGGGAAAGTCCAGAAGATTTTGCACTGGCTTTGGAGCGATCCTCCTCTACCACCTGAGGTTCCCCTTGGGCGAGATGGAGAGAAGGTGGACGGTTTGGCCAAAATTCCTCTGAAGGGTCGTCCAGAGAGGCAGCTGTTTGTGAAATGGGCTGGGCTGTCCTACTGGCACTGCTCCTGGGTCAGCGAACTACAGGTGGGATTCCCACATTGCCTCTGCAGAGCCAGCTTCATTAAATCATTAAGCCATGCAAGCTCTTTTGGCTTGTTCTTCTATCTCTGTTTTTTCCCTTGATGCAGTTGGAGCTATATCACACAGTAATGTACCGTAACTATCAGAGGAAGAACGACATGGACGAACCGCCACCATACGACTATGGCTCTGGGGAGGAGGAACTTAACAGCGAGAAGAGGAGGAGCAAAGACCCTCAGTATGCAGCCATGGAGGAACGATTCTACCGTTACGGCATCAAGCCGGAGTGGATGATCATTCACCGGATCATCAACCACAGGTACAGTGGACCACTGACTGGTGCTAATGCGATACTCAAGACAACATAGTTTTCAAGTAGAAAATTTGGATGTAATTATATGTTTTAAGACTGTATTGTGTAAATTTAAGTTTTGACAAGGATGGCGATGTACACTACCTGATTAAGTGGAGAGATTTGCCATATGATCAGTGCACTTGGGAGACTGATGACTTTGACATCCCAGATTATGACAGCTATAAACAAGCCTACTGGGACCACAGGTAAGCCACGTCACTTAAGTTTCAAGTTGTTTTAAATGAGCACAAAAGCACATGCAGAGCTTTTCATGAAGATGATATTAAATACTGTAGAAATTGAAGCATTCATAAATGGTCAGTAAAAATGTTCATCATCAGCTTCAGAAATTCAAGCTGAATATTACATTTTTATAGTTTTATTAATTTCATATAAGGTCTGCAGTTTCTGCAGTTTTTTTTTTTTTTTAGCAAAAGCCAATAAGCAAGCATCCAAATGAAATTGAATTGAAAATTTATAAAATATATGTTAGTTAGTAGAAGTTAGTAGTTAATAGCTAGTTTAGGACTAAATGCTCATTCATAGTTATTGATAAACATAGCTACCATCAATTAAAATGTTAACAGTTTACAATAAGGTGTCATTTGTTAACATTGGTTAATATATTAACATGAACAAACAATCAACAACAGTATTTAAAATATTATTTATTAATCTTTGTTAACATTATACATATATATATTTTACATAAATTATATACATATGGTTTGTAAAAAATACAGTCGTTCCTTGTTAGTTCATGTTATCTCAGTGCATTAACTAATGTTAACAAACACAACTTGTGATTTTAAAAGTGCATTAGTAAAGGCTGAAATTAGCTAAGATTAATAAATGCTGTAGAAGTATTCAATCTTGGTTCATGTTAACTATAATGTTGTTAACTAATGAACCTTGTTGTAAAATGTTAACATTAGAATTATTAATTTATTCTCAAAAAAATCTAAGTAGTATTTCATAACATTTGAACAGAATTAAGTGCACTATTGCATATGTATTGTATATCTATTGTAATAGTAACTTTAAGCATTAATAACTTGGATAAAACTTTTTTTGCCCAAAATTACATTACCCATATATTTATACGTTTATCATTCTAGGTTAATGCTGCTAGCATCCTTTTAGGTCTCAAAGTAGAAATAAATTGTGAAAGAAAAAAGATTTGTTCCTATAATGAAGAAATGGGACATGAAGTATATGAAAAATGCCATACACTCACGGGCTGTGATTTTACCAGGGATCAGGTGCTCGGTGAAAGCCATCACCCCCTGCTGTTCAGAAAGGGAAAGAGACTCAAAGAGGAAGGAAAGAGGAGAGAACCTCCACCAGACACTCCAGTTGTTGATGTGAGTGCAATTGCGCTTAATAAATATATATATGCCTGAGTTTTTGTTGTTGCTTTATGATTTTACACTTTGCATTTTTTCAGTTCAGTTTCAATTCTCTCCTATTTATGTGCCGTTGTTCATAGCCTACCATCAAGTTTGAACAGCAGCCATGGTACATCGATGACACAGGGGGAACTTTGCACCCATACCAACTGGAAGGCCTGAACTGGTTGCGATTCTCTTGGGCCCAAGGAACCGACACAATCTTGGCTGATGAAATGGGGCTTGGCAAGACTGTTCAGACTATAGTGTTCCTGTACTCGCTCTACAAAGAGGTCTGGACGCCAGTTGAACTTTCTTTCAAATGCATTTGAGAGAAGGGGGGAACAGAGTGTAACGAAGTTGCTTGTTTCAGGGTCACTCCAAAGGGCCTTTTTTGGTCAGTGCGCCGCTCTCCACCATCATCAACTGGGAGAGAGAGTTTGAGATGTGGGCTCCGGAATTCTACGTTGTGACTTACACAGGGGACAAAGACAGCAGGGCTGTCATACGTGAGAATGAATTTACCTTCGAGGATGGCACTGTCAAATCAGGTCGCAAGGTTTTCCGCATGAAGGTGAGCGAGTGCTGTGGAATAGCATCAGCCTGATAGACCTGATTTTGATGCCTTATTCGTTGTCCAATCCAAAACCAAAGCTGATTTATGTCATTCTTTAAATGATACCTGACTGCATATTTCAGCATCCAAACAATCTAAAAAGCATCCTTACTATTGAACGGTTTTATTCAGAGGTGCATTGTTTCTGATTAGAGTTTCTCACCACAGAAGGACACACCGATCAAGTTTCATGTCCTGCTGACATCATATGAACTGATCACCATTGATCAGGCAATACTTGGCTCCATTACCTGGGCCTGTTTGGTTGTGGATGAAGCCCACCGACTGAAGAATAACCAGTCAAAGGTAAACATCTTTCAAGGATAGATTTATGACATCATCATATTAATAACAACTACGAGGTGTAAAACAAACAAACAAAATATATATGCACATACATACATACACATTTTTGATATTGTTTTTATATATGTGACCCTCGACCACAAAACCAGGCATAAGTAGCATGGGTATATTTTTTTAGCAATAACCAATAATACATTGTATAGATCACAATTATAGATTTTTCTTTTATGGCAAAACATCAATAGGATAATAAGTAAAGATTGTATTCCAAAAAGATAATTTCCTACTGTAACTATATCAAAACTTAATTTCAGATTAATATGCATTAAGAACTTAATTTTTAAAGGTGATTTTTGGAGATATCAGGTCATATTGAGTTAGATTTTGAATCACAGGTTTTTTATTGTCTCAGACACTTTATATTGTCATATTACTATTTCTAGAACATAAATGTCATGGTTACTTCATAGATTATAATCAATAAATGAATGCTCAGTTTTTCAGAATTCTGAATGGATACAAAATCTACTATAAGTTGCTCCTGACAGGAACCCCTTTGCAGAACAATCTCGAAGAGCTTTTTCACCTGCTCAACTTTCTCACCCCGGAGCGCTTCAAGTAAGATTGCATGATTCACCTGGTGATTCATACTGTAGATCTGCTCTTAGAATAATGATCCCCCGCAGAGCGATCGCGGGGCTTAGATTGGAACATGTTTTTCATATGATTTGATGGAAGTGATTTCTATCTCCCCTTATATCTAAATGAAAATGTTGTTGTGCGCAGTAACCTGGAGGGCTTTCTGGAGGAGTTTGCGGACATCTCAAAAGAGGACCAGATTAAGAAACTACACGACCTGCTGGGGCCACACATGCTCAGAAGAATGAAAGCTGATGTGTTTAAGAACATGCCGGCAAAAACTGAGCTTATAGTGCGAGTAGAGCTCAGCCCGATGCAGAAGTCAGTCTTCAATGCTCTGTTCCTCATACTAAATTATTAAATGCGCATCAATTCATCTTCACTCAGTATCATATTTCATGATTTTTTTTTTCTCTTACAGGAAATACTACAAGTTCATTTTAACACGGAACTTTGAGGCATTGAATTCCAAGGGAGGAGGGAACCAGGTGTCACTTCTTAACATCATGATGGACTTGAAGAAATGCTGCAACCATCCCTACCTGTTTCCAGTGGCTGCAGTGGTGAGGAGGGGAGGGGAGAGGAGGAGAACATACTGTATGGAGGCCCCCAGTTTATACCACTGCAGTCAGTGGTTTATTGTTAACACGTGTTATGGCAATACATTTTCTGTTTTTAAGAGCTATTTAAAGAATTTTGTTCAGGAGTGTACAGTTTCTTACGTCTGCTTCGAATCTGATGCATAATACTGGCCTTATCTTACATTCTCATGTTCAAGGACAAAAAGTTATGTGATTTTGAGGTTGTTTACTCTTAGAAACATTGCCTGCTGACTATTAATAATGTTTGCACCACTGCTGCTTATACTTTGAGTTAAGGGTTTTTCAAAATTATTGTTACCTTACATGAAGACATTGAAGGGACCTTAGCCATATCTAGGTACCAGAATATCATAGACACATGGGGTGTTTTGACTTAAACCAAAACTGCTCAAGCAACCATATCCTACTGTGCTAAAAGGCATAGACCATCTTAACAATTGCATAGCATTGCGTTGCCAACCACCCACAAAACCTTTGCGGCAGATGGTGTCTTGAAACAAAACAATAAAATGGGAAGTAAATTACCATTCAAAATTTTGGCATTGGCTTTTTTAAAACAATTCTTATTATTAAAAGCAAAAGTGGCAAAATATTTAAAAAAAAAAATTCATTTACACTTTCTGTTCAACAAAGATTCCTGAAATTTTTTTTCCACAATCATGTGGCACTAAAGACTGGAGTATCGACTGGTGAAAATTCATCAAAGGAAATATATTTTAAAAAATAATAGCTAAAAGAGAAAACTGTCATTCTGAATTGCATTAATATTTCACAGTATTACTGTGAGTCCTGCATTTTTTATCAAATAAATGCATCCTTGGTGAGTATCATCAAAATGGTTTTAAAACCCCAAACTTTTGAACGGTTTATAATATAGTCTATAAAACAGCTTGCATATTTATTGAACATTTGTCAAGTCTTTAGCATGTTTTAATTTTTATGTACACAGGAAGCTCCGGTCTTACCCAATGGTTCTTATGATGGCAACCTCCTGGTGAAATCCTCAGGAAAACTCACCCTGCTTCAGAAGATGCTCAAAAAACTGAAAGATGAAGGGCACAGGGTTCTCATCTTCTCTCAGGTATAGCCTATTGTACTTATTCCCTCTTTTAGAGCTTAGAATACCCTGTGAATAACCATAAAAACCTTAAATATGTGGCGGTTTTGCCGTCATTTGAGTAAAAGATTAATTAGATGGTAAACTGTGAATAGAAAATAAGAGCGGAAGCTCATTCATCTTTTAAATGGAGTTGACAAATGAAAAGGCGGGGCCTATATTTATCTCCGCTTTATTGTTTAGTCCTTAGACTCTTTTTCCTCCCATTTTAAATTGCCTGTGGAATCACTGCATCCATTAATTTGATGAATGGCACAGGTAAAGGGAGGATGTCATTTGCCACCCTTTTATTTTCCAAGTATTTCACATAGATGGAATTACGTTTGAGCTAGCAAGCTGAGTTTGCTTAACATTTTGCTGCCATTTGTTCCTTTGTTGAACACCTCTGTTATATTTCCTGTTTGTGTCTCATCCTGCGCTGTTGATCCTTTTCTCAGATGACAAAGATGCTAGATCTGCTAGAGGACTTCCTGGAGTTTGAGGGGTATAAATATGAGCGCATTGATGGGGGTATCACAGGGGGGCTGCGACAGGAGGCCATCGATCGCTTTAACGGTGAGGATGCCAGCAGTGAAGCCGCAGTGATATCTGTGTGTGTGTGAGTGGGGGGCCTTTCATACTGACTGTCTGTCACCCTGTGTGCAGCACCCGGGGCTCAGCAGTTCTGTTTTCTGCTGTCTACACGTGCTGGAGGATTGGGTATCAATCTGGCAACAGCAGACACAGTGATCATATATGACTCTGACTGGAACCCACACAATGATATCCAGGTATACTTGCAATAGTGTCACTTTAGCACAATCAAATATACTTTAGTATATCTTTAGCATTACTTCTGCATAATTTACTCATTCTAATTTAGCAGACTTTAGGTATATCAAAAGTGCAATTGCAGGGCATTTTATTAAGTAAACATAAATAAATGTATAAATGTATTTGTAATATACTTAGCATGAAGTAAATGTATTTTTAAAATCCATTTTAGTATTAATTTTTCACTATGGTGAAGCTGTTTAAAGTAAATTATGTATTTGTGTATGATACATTGTGTTATTCATAGATATTATGTTACAAACGACAAGGCTCTCTGCTCATTGCTTTTATTTTTCTTGCTGTGTTCTTCTTTCGCTTTCTTTCAATCTTTCTTTTCTTTTTGTACTTGCAGGCATTTAGCAGGGCACATCGTATCGGGCAAAATAAAAAGGTGATGATCTATCGTTTTGTAACTCGGGCATCCGTAGAGGAGCGTATTACCCAGGTAGCCAAGCGAAAGATGATGCTAACCCATCTGGTGGTGCGTCCCGGCTTGGGCTCTAAGACGGGCTCCATGTCCAAACAGGAACTAGACGATATCCTCAAGTTTGGCACTGAAGAGCTTTTTAAAGATGATGTGGAGGCCGCCAGAGCGATGGGTGAGTTGAAGTGGTTTAAGATAAACATTTTGACACTTGTGGATTCCTGTAGTTCATGTTCTAAATCTCTACAGCGGGAGATAATAAAGAAGGAGAGGAGGGCAGTGTGATTCACTACGATGATAACGCCATTTCCAAACTGCTGGACCGTAGCCAGGATGCCACCGAAGACACAGAGATCCAGAACATGAACGAGTACCTGAGCTCATTCAAGGTTGCTCAGTATGTTGTGAGAGAGGAGGATGGAGAGGTGAGATCCTCGTGCCCTTTTCTATTAAACAAGGGATAAAAGATGAATGCTAGTCAGTCCTTTGAAAATGAATACCTTAGACTAGCTTTTCTTTCATTCTTCTATGCTGAAAAATGCATAGTTGTGCACGCTTCAGCTTTTTCGCAAAAGCTTCTTGGATTGTTGCTTGTTAATGGATTTAGTATTGTGTGGAGGGCCAGCATAGCTGTGGCTTTGTTTAGCCAGGCAGTCAGATTTTTTTGACATATGCAACTCGCTTTGTATAGTCATTAATACTTAGTAAGGATAAATTAAATTGGCAGTGAAGACCTTTATAGTGTTACAGAAGATTTATATTTCAAATAAATGGTGCAAATCAGCATATTAGAATGAAGGACCGTGTGACACTGAGGACTGGAGTAATGAAATAAATTAAATGTATAAATTATTTTTTTTTTATATATATATAAAAATTTAATAATATTTTACAATTTTACTGTATTTTTCAGTATTTTTCTTAAGTAAATTTAACCTATAATTTCCATAATTTCAAAACCATTTAAAGGGGTAGTTGCAGTTTTTTTCATTTGTTAATGCTTCGTTTTAAAAATAATTTTTCACATAATTTACCTTTATTTAGCAATTTACCAATTTACGCTCTGTCCATTCTCAGATAAACGCTATAATGATTTCCTGGTTTTATGAATACACATTGGACTCGAATTGGTTAGCTGGCTCAGTGTTGTGATTGGCTAAGCTGTCTCTGGTGCATGTCTAGCTTAGCGGCATAGGCTCCAGTTGTATTGTAAATAATGGTGTCGTCTATATAGCTTTGAGCCTGATAGAGACGCAGGGGATATTTAGTGAAGAGGATCTTCTCTGAAGCAGTGCAGCATAGCCTCACCCCCTTTGTTGCATGTTCCCGGAGGCTGGGTTAATCAGGGTTTGTGATGTAGTCCCTACGAGCCATTTTTGTAGCCATTAAACTTCCATAATTTAAAAGACAATATCTTTATCAGCATTGTAACTTTGCAGATACTGTTTACACTCAAACAGCAACAATAAACACTAACTAAAGTAAAAAAAGGGAAATAACAATTAACCACCCGTTTGAAATCTTATTGACTCAAAATTTTGAGCGTTGTGTGATGTCATACAATGTACATTTGAAGCCGTGTTGGAATGTGCTCGTTTCTACCCTCTTTTTCTTTTTTTGTGACATTTACTCTCTAGTGAATGGTGTGTGAGTGTCAGCGGTTTTGGACATGAATGTGTAAAATGTCACTTGTTCTCTCATGCCCCTGAAGGGAGATGTCATTATAGACATGGGCAAAAATAAAATCCATCCATATTTCACACTGACAGCGACTCTCAGGAGAAAATCTCTTGGGATCTCTTATGATGCTAACTTTACTATAGCAATCCATGTAGATGCACAGCTGTCAGAGCAAACAGATCAGATTTTAGCAACACAGAATGACAGACAGTAAGTCCTAAAGGTCAGAATTTGTGGATGTGTATGGATTTGCTTCAATAGACAAATCTATATATGCATCATGGTAACACCATTGTACCACCACAGCCCTTTTTGTAAAGGATCTGTCTGTGTTGGAACAAAAACCTGCTTTATGGAGGAAAAGCTAACTTCATAAAGGGACTAAATAATTACAATAAAGTAATTATATTATGTAATTTACAAATCCCAGATGTTTGGAATTATTGTTAGCATGCAATAAATACAATTTGATTATCTGTAGTCAATAATAGGCCCTTGATATATGATCTGCATTTGTGTATGTTGGTTCCTGCAGGAGGAGGTCCAGAGGGAGATTATTAAGCAGGAAGAGAATGTTGATCCAGACTACTGGGAGAAGCTCTTGAGGCACCATTATGAGCAGCAGCAGGAGGATTTGGCCCGGAACCTGGGCAAAGGGAAACGTATCCGCAAACAGGTCAACTATAATGACGCCTCTCAGGAGGACCAAGGTACCTAAACACAGATGCTGATTGTGCTGTAACTCAGCATAAAACTGTGCATATGAGTTTACAAACATTCCATCTCAATCCTGTACTCAGAGTGGCAGGACGATCTTTCAGATAATCAGTCGGAGTACTCCGTCGGGTCCGAGGATGAGGATGAAGATTTTGAGGAACGTCCTGAAGGTAGGCATCATTACATATATGTACACACACACACGCATGCACACACTAATGTTTAAAACTTGGGGGTCAGTATGTTTTATTCTCTGAAAGAAATATATACTTATTTTTTCACCAAGGATAGTAAAAGTAGCCTTGATGAGCATTAAAAACATTTAGAAGTCTTACTGACTTTTATTGTACTTGTTACGCACCTCTAGGGGGACGCAGACAATCTCGCAGACAGTTGAAGAGCGATCGGGACAAACCATTGCCACCGCTGCTGGCTAGAGTTAGTGGAAATATAGAGGTAAATCTTCTTACAATATTGTGAAAAAAAGAGAGAGTTTGTTCGTAATTCCATGCTTCAGGTGAAGCTTTGGCTATTTACCTTTGGGATTTCAGGTTTTGGGATTTAATGCCCGACAGCGGAAAGCCTTCCTGAATGCGATTATGCGCTGGGGTATGCCCCCACAAGATGCCTTCAACTCTCACTGGCTGGTACGTGACCTGAGAGGAAAAAGTGAGAAGGAGTTCAGGTATGTGTTTCTCTGTTCTAAACCGCGTGTGTGTGTGTATATATATGTATATTAGTGCTGTCACACTATTAATTGCAATTTATAGCTTTTAAAATAAGTGGTTTTTTTTTCAAAATATGTGTATGTGTACTGTATTTCATTACTATGAATATATACAGTCATGGACAAAAATCTTGGCACCCTTGGTAAATATGATCAAAGAATGCTGTGAAAAATTAATCTGCATTGTTAATTATTTTGATCTTTTATTAAAAAAAAAAAAAAAAATCTTACCTTTCATTGGATAATCTTCGTTCATAATCCTTCTTTGTTCATATTTTCTAAGGGTGCCAATATTTTTGGCCATGGCTGTAAATGCACACAAATTAAGTATATATTTTGAAAATATTTACATGCATATACATTTATATATTTATTACGTTTTATATTCTATAAAAATATATAAACATAAGATATATTTCTTAAATATATTTCTGCATGTGTTTGTATTTATACATACATAATATACACAGTACACACTATATATGTATATATGTCTAACATTTTGTGTGTTTTTCAGGGCTTATGTATCTCTGTTCATGAGGCACCTGTGTGAGCCAGGGGCAGATGGAGCAGAGACATTTGCAGATGGAGTCCCGAGGGAAGGCCTATCCCGCCAACATGTTCTCACCCGGATCGGTGTCATGTCTCTGGTCCGCAAGAAGGTGATGAACTACTTACTGCATTTTATGTGCACTGGTTTTTAACTCGATGAATATGTTGATTTGAAATTTGTTAATTTACTATTAATTAAAATTATGTTCTTTGAAATTCTACGGCATTATGTACTTAAGTATTTAGTACAAATATACCCCAGCGTCTTAAGACACATATGCAATGATAAAACAGCAGCTTAAATTTGACACACAACACTGTACCACAATTGATTGTGTGTACATAGGTTCAGGAGTTCGAGCATGTGAATGGAAAGTTTAGTACACCAGATTTGATTCCTGTGGGATTGGAGCTGAAAAAACTTACTGAAAGTGTCTCTTCGGACCCCAATACGCCTGTTCCTGCCAGTCCGGTTCCAACTCAACCCAGCACACCTGTTCCTTCAGGTGTGTGTGAAAGTGTGTGTGTGTACCACACAATCAAATGCTAGTTGTTTGTAGTTAACTAGACAGTGGCGTTTGTTTTTACAGAAAAGACAGAGTCAGTGTCCGGTTCTCAAGAAGACAAGGAGATTACAGAACAAGAAAGTACCAAATCGCTGGACCCTGAGGTCAGACTGAAGTCAACCAGAAAGATTGTTTTTTTCCTGTGTTTTATTTTCTCTTGTTTTTATTAAAATATCTATTTTCTTACAGCAGCCAGTTATGCCAGAACCTTCCCTTGCATCAGAGAAAACTAATGAGGGTGAAGATCAAAAAAGTGCAAGTCCAGAAGGAAAAACAATGGAAGAGAGTGAGAAGAACGATACCCCTTCTGTCCATTCAGAGCCATCGTCCAATCAAACACATCCGTCCATTAAACCTAGTGAGCAGTTAGCCAATCAGACACCTTTAGGTAAGGATTCTAGACTGTGCATATAATGTTTCAGTAAAATATTTTCTCAATAAACAAAATATAAAAATATTTTGTTTATTCAAGACTGTGGTAAAGGGAAAGAAACTTCTCCAGAGAGAGGGGAAAATAAACCCAGCCCAGCAAAAATAGATGATAAGGACCAAAAACCAGGTCAGTATTTGTGGTATTTGTTTATTATACAAAAAAAAAAAAAGTGGTGGTCGAGTTTCCAAATCCATTTTATCTTCAAGTTGGCACCTTAAAAAAACACTTTCCACTAAAATGGGTACAAAAATGTTTTTTTACAAATCTACGTGTAATAAAATAATAAAAAACACCAATTTGTACCCTATTCATGAAAAGTACAGTACAAACCCCTCTGTTCTGTCAAATGATGTAGTTTCTACAGCCATTCCTGATGATTTAAAATCTGAAGACCCCTCTGAGAACCAACTAAATGGTGAGAAAGACACGAGGGACGACGCGGATGAGAGCCACAGAGATGACAAGAACAGCGTCAAGACTCGTTTCATGTTTAACATCGCAGATGGAGGATTCACAGGTGAGTTGTAGTATTACTGACGTTGTTCTGATTTGCTGGTCCCGCTTCAACGGTCATCAACACATTGGTCACGTATTAAATCATGGACAGCAGATTAAAAATTCTGGTGAATGATGGGAGAGATAAAGAATGCATGGATATACATGAGTGTTAATGTGTGTTCAGAATTGCACACGCTGTGGCAGAACGAGGAACGTGCAGCTGTGTCATCTGGCAAAATGTACGACATCTGGCACCGTCGCCATGACTACTGGCTGCTAGCTGGCATCGTAACGTATCCTAACTGTTCCTTCCACTGCGCATTTGAGCTGTCTTATTATTCCTTTAATAATCTCTACGATTTTTTTTACTCTTTTTTTTTTTTCTTTTGTTGCAAACATAAATGAGTGTGACGTGCCCGAATGGAGCATTACAAGGAAACCAAAAATAAAATACTGATTTTGAGTGATTCTCAGATAAATAGAAGGTTCAGATGAACAGCCTTTATTAAAATAGAAATATTTGTTACATTTAAAAAAAACCTTTTTAAAACCCAATGTATTGTTACTGAAAAAAGCATTAATTTTTATTATGAAAAAAACATATATTTAATGATGCCAAGCTTTTAAACAATGTGCCTATAGCCTATATTTTTTGTCTTGTTTCCATCCAAAATATCTAAAAATGCTTGAATCAAGGATTTTTTAGACAATTAAAAATTATTGTCTTGTTTTCAGAAAAAAAAACGAGTCAAAATTAAGTGACTTTTTGGTACATGCAGGTCAGGCATGGAGACAGCTGGAGACGCGGAGTATAATCAACACACTTTTTAATATAGCTCAAAAATCAGGATGAAGACAGAAGCACGACGAAACAAACATGAAGCAACAATATTCACAGACAAACTGGAACTCAAAAGACAGGAGGCGTTTCTCAATGTCAAGGAAGGATCCTCGGAAGCCAGAATTTTGAGGATGCTATGTCATCGACATCCGTCGAAGGACTGTTCCAATGTCGAGGATCCTCGGAATTTCAACCAAGGACTG
>JAUMHQ010000066.1:9364704-9381481 GCA_032361165.1 Enteromius paludinosus
GCAGGCCACTAGGCTGGGGCACAAATTGGTAGCTGCTTTTAGCTGGTTGTTGATTACTGGGCTGGGGCACAGACTGGAAGCTGACTTTTGCTGGTTGTTGATTACTGGGCTGGGGCACAAAATGGTAGCTGGTTGGTCCAGACTGCAGGCCACTAGGCTGGGGCACAAATTGGTAGCTGCTTTTAGCTGGTTGTTGATTACTGGGCTGGGGCACAGACTGGTAGCTGGCTTGTGGTGACTGCAGGCCACTAGGTTGGGGCAAAGACTGGAAGCTAGTTGGTCCTGACAGGCCATTGGCCTGGGGCACAAAATGGTAGCTGGTTTGTGCAGACTGCAGGCCACTAGGCTGGGGCACAGACTGGAAGCTGACTTTTGCTGGTTGTTGAACACTGGGCTGGGACACAGACTGGAAGCTGGTTGATGCTGACTGCAGGCCACTAGGCCAGAGCAAAGACTGGAAGCTAGTTGGTCCTGACAGGCCAATGGGGTGGGGTACAAACTGGTAGCTGGTTGGTCCAGACTGCAGGGCACTAGACTGGTAGCTGCCTTTTGCTGGTTGTTGAACACTGGGATGGGACATGGACTGGAAGCTGGTTGGTGCAGACTGCAGGCCACTAGGTTGGGGCACAAACTGGTAGCTGCCTTTTGCTGGTTGTTGAACACTGGGCTGGGACATGGACTGGATGCTGGTTGGTGCAGACTGCAGGCCACTACGTTGGGGCACAAACTGGTAGCTGCTTTTTGCTGGTTGTTGAACACTGGGCTGGGACATGGACTGGACACTGGTTGGTGCAGACTGCAGGCCACTAGGTTGGGGTACAAACTGGTAGCTGCCTTTTGATGGTTGTTGAACACTGGGCTGGGATATGGACTGGAAGCTGGTTGGTGCAGACTGCAGGCCACTAGGTTGGGGTACAAACTGGTAGCTGCCTTTTGATGGTTGTTGAACACTGGGCTGGGACATGGACTGGAAGCTGGTTGGTGCAGACTGCTGGCGGCTAGGCTGGGGCACAGACTGGAAGCTGATTTTTGCTGGTTGAACACTGGGCTGGGACACAGACTGGAAGCTGGTTGGTGCGGAATGTGGGCCACTAGGCTGGGGCACTGACTGGAAGCTGGTTGGTGCAGACTGCGGGCCACTGGGCTGGGACACAGGCTGGAAGCTAGTTGGTCCTGACAGGCCACTGGGTTGGGGCACAAGTTGGTAGCTGGTTGATCCTGATTGCAGACCATTAGACTGGGGCAGAGACTGGTAGCTGGCTTTTGCTGGTTGTTGAACATTGGGCTGGGACACAGACTGGAAGCTAGTTGGTCCTGACAGGCCACTGGGTTGGGGCACAAGTTGGTAGCTGGTTGATCCTGATTGCAGACCACTAGACTGAGGCAGAGACTGGTAGCTGGATTTTGCTGGTTGTTGAACATTGGGCTGGGACACAGACTGGAAGCTAGTTGGGCCTTTCAGGCCACTGGGTTGGGGCACAAGTTGGTAGCTGGTTGATCCTGATTGCAGACCACTAGACTGAGGCAGAGACTGGTAGCTGGATTTTGCTGGTTGTTGAGCACTGGGCTGGGACATAAACTGGTAGCTGTTTGGTGCAGACTGAAGGCCATTCGGAGGTGGCATACATGGATAGAGAGCTTGTGCTAGTTGTTGGACACTGGGTGGAGCCACAGACTGGCTGCTGGCTTGAGAAGACTGTTGGGCAATGGACTGGGCCCCAGTTTGGTAACTTGTCTGCGCTGGCTGTAAACTACTGGACTGAACTCTGGATACATAGCTGTCTTGCACTAACTGGTAACCAGGTAGGGAGGACTCATTTCCCTGCTGTAGAGGCATTAAGAGAAAACTAGAACTTGAAGTCTGAGCTGGCACAGTACCAGAAAAGGGCTTGGGATCAGCTTGATCCAGTCCACTATTCTGGGGACTGTCAAAGGGACTCTCTTCACTGGAAAGCATTAGTTGCTGGGTACTAGAATTGTCTCTTGATACATATACAGACTCACTTGACAGGTCTCCATGGCTGTACCAGCTGGAACTTTCCTTTACATCACCCTGCAAAGAGGGATCAGCCTCATAGTAGTCATGATAACCTCCATTGCTGACTGTGTCATCAACTGTGGATACCAAAAAGCTAAATCACATTGATGGGTTAATAAACCTGTATCACTGAACTTGACTGAATAAAACGTACCACTTCCAGTTTTTCCATGGACACAGATACTGAGAAGGCCCAGAAAAAAGCTACAACAGAAGACTTGACTTCAGTATTTGATAGAAAACCACAAAGCAATATAAATCAAAGACCATAATTAAACACCATACCATAATCGTGTAGCAGTATACTCCATATTCAACCAAAAAAAATACACCAGTTCCCCACCTCAGCAAAACCACCAAAGAAACATATAAAATTTTAACCTCTAAAACACAACTTTGCACTTAACTGGTCCTTTTATAGCGCCTGCACCTGCTATTTACCAGCTATTTCCTGACAATCAGTTGTCACGGAAACCTGTATTAGCCTACACAAATTATGAAGTTCAGGTGTTACAACTCTGATTACATCACTAGTTCCATAGTATCATTTATCAAAGAGACACAGTTAGCGAACAGGATATAGAGAATCAGTTTTCCCTTTTTTTTAAATGTATTTATTTTTGTATTAATCCTTTAAGAATTTACCCAATGAATTGCACCTCAGTCCAGTAGGTGGCAGTAATACACTTCGCTTGTAAACTGCAAAAAAAAATCTACAGAAGAAAAAGAACTCTGATTGCGACACCTACCCTTTCATATGTCTTGAGAACAGTTTGCTGACTGTTCAGAAGTCAAGAATGTGGTTAAGAACACATACCTACATACTTAACAGGTTTTAAAGGAGTATTCCTATATATAAGTAAATTATTCCTTAATCCTAGGCATTCGAGTAGAGTGAAACAATAAAAACCTTCTTCAGGGTGTAAATTTGCAAACAGTTTTTGTTTTTGCTTTTCCACAATATATATTAAAATTATTACTTTTCTGGGAAGATAAAACAAAAAGCCTTTTTAAGAAGTAATACAGTTTTTGCATTTTATTTGCTTTGCCACAACATTTTTTAAAACCATAACTGTGACCATTACATTTTACACCAACTCTTTTGTAACATCAACATTCTACCTTTTCATGTATATGGTTTAACCAGAAATAGATTTTTAGATGTTTTTTCACAACTTGAAAATGTGCAAACTGAATGAAAATAATTGACTACGTCACACTGGAGGTCAATATGTTAAATATGCTTGTAGATTTGTTAAAATGCTTTGAAATGAGCAGGAAACACTAAAATAACTAAATTAATTGAGCAGCTAATTACCATTTTTCCAAATGTGACAAATACGTTACATCAAAATTCCACCTACTGTTATAATGTTAACAGCTCAATCAGACACATGTCACCACATTTCTTTGTAACTTTTTATATAATTTCGTTCAAGAAATGTAATAAAACAAGGTTAAGTGTAATCTACGACATATTAAAACATTAGAATATTGTTGCATGGGTTGAAACGTACCATTGGTAACAAAAACATTTTTTTTTGTAAATTGCTGCCACTGCAACATGTTCGATCCAGCCAGGCCACCATTTTGGAAATGTTGTCATGGCAACAAAAATGCAAACATTGTCACATGACTGCATCTGGGCATTGATTATATGTCACTTATAGTGCTTTTCCACTGCATATTACGGTAAGGTATGGTTCAGTACAGCTCACTTTTGGGGGGTTTTCCACTGTTAACAGTACCTGGTACCTGGTCCTTTTTTTAGTACCACCTCAGCCGAGGTTCCAAGTGAGCCGTACCGTTACCAAAAGGTGGAAACTCTGCTGGTCACTGATTAGTCAGAGAAAATCATCATTACTGCGTCACTGAACTTGCGACACTAGACACAACAGACCCGCTAGATTTAAATTGGCACAGCCAGCGAAGGATCGGACGCAACGTTTTTGTTTAAAGAAACGCACCTTTTTGTATCAACCATTGAGGAAGTACAGACGTTCCTCTCGTTGATAGCTGAGGAGCGGATCCAGCGAGCGCTTGATGGGGTGACACGGAATGAAAAATGCTTCATTATTGTGTGTTTGTTTGTGGCGTGTTTACGATGATGTCACGGCAGTAGAGGTGGCGCAACTATAACGACACGTGAATAATCCCGCCCACTCTAAAGCAGTACTAAACTGCATTGGAAACGCAAACCGAGCTGAACTGAGCCGTGCCATACCGCAACGAGCCGTGCTGAGCCGAGTCGTACCACGCAGTGGAAAAGCGCATTCCACATAATCAATAGTGTTTGTGACACAGTGGGTTTTTACAGGTTATGCCGAGTTCAGACTGCACGACTGCATGCTAAATATCTGGACCTGTCGGTGACTCAAAATCATGCAGTGTGAAATGTGTTCTGACTGAATAACATCAGCGATTACCTACAGCCAATGAGAGAGCAACATCCAGGTCAGCGGGATGTTAGGGGAGGAGTTAAGAAGGTATAGGTAAACATCCTCCTCTATAATCTTCTTTTCATTGCAAATAAGCACACATGCAATTTGTATGACAGGCTTCTTTTGCTGGATATCTTTTTTAATAATAATCCCAGTCTCACGTGAGAACTCCGGTCTTGCGCACGTGACCTCGCATTGTTTCCATGTTACTTCTCGTGTGGGTTTGGCAGTGAGACACATTTGTCTGCGATACTTCCTGTTGTAAAGTCATGCAGTGTGAAACCCCCTGTCACCGATCTATTATGCAGTGTGAAAACAACAGTGACTGAATGCTACCCCGGATAGTCATGCAGTGTGAAAAGATCTGTGACATGACTACTCTGAAAATCGTGCAGTCTGAACTCGGCATTAGAGCAACGTTTCTCAACTGGGTGGGTTCTGGGTGGGTCGCGTAGTGTACAGGAAAAACAACAACAAAAAAATGTGACATGAAAGTCTTTGACACTTCTGTCAGAGGCAGTTTGAAAGACTACCTGGGAAAAACTGTGCCAATTCGTCATGCCATCAGATGAAATGTTGATCAGCATAATGCCATTATTCTATAATTATTTATTTTTTTATTAAAAAGAGCAAACCGACCATTAAAAAAGGCCATCACATCTATGTTTTCAAACTGCAAGGCCAGATTAAACCTTTTCAGACCATGCAGGCCTTTCTCCAATGCAGAAAATCCATTTCCGCTTCCCCAGCTGACCCTCTTTTTACCAACGAAAATAACAAAACCACATCTTGCTTTTGGTTCCAAAAGCACCTAAAAAAATATTCTGAAGCTTGTCGGAATACCCGTCGAAAATTTCTCCTCTCATTCATTCAGAATCGGAGCCGCTACATCCGCAGCCGAAAAAGATCTCTCCCAGTTCCAAATCCGGACATTAGGGCGCTGGTCCTCTGACGCTTTAAAAGCTCACCATAAAACAAGCTCTCCAGACACTAGCATCTCCCTCCTTACCTAGCGCAACTCCTCCCCTTCCTCTACAACACCATCCATCAGCCAATTCAGCTGCCTACTCCCAAGTTCTACCCGCTCCTACCTTCTTACATCCACCCACCATCTATTACTATGCTCCATTCCCAAGTTCTAATCTCTTTGTTCTTCCTCCTACAGGTCCCCAGGTCTCCGGAAGCCAACCACCCCAGCCTTTTTATCCACCACCCCCCGGTCCCCATCAGTAAACCACCTTTACTGTTTCTCCTACCCAGATCCAGTACGGCCCTCACCATTCCCTTTAGTATAATACTTAACACATCTGAGCATTGTGCTCACCCTGAGCATTGGTCTCATCCCCCAAGCATTGGTCTCATTGCCCTGAGCATTGGTCCCAAAAATTGGTCTTATCTCCCTAAATTTTCCTATCGATAAAACCTATCGTTCTAAACTTTTGACTGTTTTTCTTCATTTTGGTTATTATACTCGATTACCGACGAACCCGTGAAATGTTGTTTACAAACATATTTCGTGAGGAGCGCTAAAAGGTAATCATTACCGATCTCGGCCTCTCCAATCTTTCAATCCCAGGGGGTGCACTCAGGGTTAGGACCTTGCTGTCCACCTCCTTCTCCTCCTCCCGAGCCCTTAGGGCTGTCCACCCTAGGGCTCGGCAGCCCTCCTAACCCTGAGCATTTTCCCTGGGCAGCACGCCAAACAAGCTTCGCTTATTATACTCGATTACCGACAAGTACGAACTTGTGAACCATATGCGAGAAGTGACATGGAAACAACACGAGGTCACGTGTGCAAAACGTGAGACTGGGATTATTTTTAAAAATGATTGCCAGCAAAAGAAGCTTGCCATACAAATTGTATGTTTGCTCATTTGCAACGAAACGAAGAGTTTAGAGGATATTTACCATCCATACCTTAGGAACTCCTCCCCCAAAATCCCGCTGCCCTGGATGTTGCTCTTTCATTGGCTGTAAGTAATCGCCAATGTTATTCAGTCAGAACACATTTCACACGGCATGATTTTGAATCGCTGACAGGTCCAGATATTTAGCATGTCAAATATCTTTGATAGTTCACACTGTGTGATTGTCACTTGCGTGAGCACCGATTTGCTTGTGATTTCGGGCATTTGTCGGCGATTTCTCAAAACCTGTCAGCGAGTCAAAATTGGGACTAAAATCGTGCAGTCTGACCTTGGCATAAATATCTGGACCTGTGAACACTGTTGCCAACTTTTTCAATCGAAAGTATAAAGCCATCTTGAAAACTCACTAGATGACATCATACGTTAGTTTGCATATTCATTACGTCAGTGCGTCTCTTATATTATTTTGCTTCTCTGTGGTCACCTAATGCACCCAAATTCTCAATATAACTGTTTTCATTTACATATTTAGCCTAATCGTTTCTGTTGTCAGAAAACGGAATGAATATGAAATAGTGTCTGAAATGTAGCCCATTATTAGGCCTACTAAACTAGCTCTACCTTACAAGATGTCAATCTGGATTAAAATCCTGATTTATAATCGAGCCGCTGTCTGATGAAATCAAATACACATAAGATATGGACAATGGCTATGCTGTGATTTTGGCTATATTTGCATGTAAAATAGACTTAGAAGCACTCTGCTCCTCTCAGCTGCTCGCTGAACAGAACAGATGCAGAGAGAGGTGTGCGCCTGTGTAGGCCTATAGCCTATAAAGAGAGAGAGCAAAAAAAAATGTCGCTCCTACAGTATTTGGCATGATGGTTTACTATACAATTTATTACAAATTGGCATTGGTGGAAGCACATTCGATGTTCTACAATCAAGTATGAAAACAGTAAATGTGCAGTTAATATTGCCAGGACTGCGTTCTTCCTGCAGGGTCGTGGAGTGAGGCAGTGATGCAGTCTGAGCCCAACCCTGTTTAGCATCTACATCAACAAGCTGGCAGAAGCTCAGGCAGCATCCCAGATCTCGCTCTACATGACTCTGAAGTTAAATGCCTGCTGTATGCAGACAACCTGGTTCTGCTGTCCATCACAGCTGAGGGTCTCCAGCACAGCCTGGCCCTGCTGGAACAGTACTGAGAGGAATGGGCACCATCGGTCAACCTGGACAATGCCAGGATCATGGTGTTTCAGAAGAAGGCCAGGTCTCAGGGAAGCAGATACCAGTTCAGTTACGCAGGAGGAGTCCTGAAGCACAGCAGCAGCTACACTTACCTGGGCATCCAGATCTCTGCATCAGGAGGCTACAGTCTGGATCTGAAAGCCCTAAATGAGAAGGCTTGGAGGGCATTTTATGCCATCAAATCATGATTTGACCAATTAAATCTACCAATTAGAACATGGATTAAATTTGAGCATGCAATTATTAAAACAATTCTTCTATACGGGTGTGCAATTTGGGGTCCAACATTAAAATGTGAAAATTGGGATAAACATTTAATAGAAAAAACACAACATTCTAAAGATAAATAGAGGCACTTCTAACATTGCCTGCAGAGCTGATCTGGGCTGATCTACCCCTTTTTTACTTTATACCCCAGTTTACTTTAAAAACAGCAATTTGCTGGAAAAAAATAATGGATGAAATGAGTATTATATTTTATTATACTAGGCCAAAAATAGTTTTCATTAGTGCTATTAAATGATTTATTGAGATCAATTCATATCCAAAATGAAAGTTTTGTTTACATAATATATGTATGTGTGCTTTGCATATTTATTATGTTTATATTAATACACATGTACATACATATTTCGGAAAAATCTTTTTTATATATATGTTAAATATAGCTATATGAATATAGATATAGACATATAAATATATGTAAATATTTAAAAAATATATACTGTATGTGTGTGTATTTGTCTATATAAATAATTAATATAAACAGAACAAACACATATAACATGCAAGCAAAAACATTTATTTTGGCTGCTATTAATCATTTGACAGAATGAAAACTAGTTTAAAACTAGTGTGTCTAATAATAATAATAAATCTCCAATCAGGTAAAAAATTTTTTTTTTTTTCAAAACGTATTATTTTAAATGTTTGTGTTGTTTTTGCAGAGTTTGCACAATACTGAATGGTTACTCACTTAGCTAATACTATTTATTCCACTTTTGGCCAGCTTGAAGATGCTGTAATCCCTGTCTCTTTCTCTCTCCCTCCCACCCTCCCAGGCTTGTCGTACTCTTTTTTTTTTCCCCCTTTAGCTCTCTAGACCCTGCCCCTTGGTCATCTAACCTGACTTTAATTGGACGACAAGTCTGCCAGCAGCTTAGCTATTGGTGGAGCTTAACAGCCATTGTACTTGTTCGGAAGGACTGTAACTGTCCAACAGCAGGGGAGAGAAGGAACGAGAGAAAAGAAGGGAGTGGCAGAAACCGGGGAAAGAGGGAGGCTCATTCAGCATATGAGAGCGAGGAGGAGTGGAGCGGTTGTAGGGAACTTGCTGTGCACAGAGTAGGGAACTTGCTGCCTGTGGGAAAGTAAACAGCAGGGTATTTGCCGCCCACTCAGAGGCCTCAGTCCGGCAGTAGCGGATAAGCGGAGGATGAGGATGTGTTCAAGGAGGTAGCTGATTTCATTGCAGGAAGTGCATGGGAGGTTGTTGGGATTAAAGTCCCTCTTGGGAGGTGCTGAAGCTTTCCTGTGGGAGTACTACTAAGGACAAAAAGGTGAGTTGGGCTGTTTATTGGTCTATCATTTTCACTTTTCTCATGCAGACTAATGCTCTAAGTTTGCTTCTCGCTCATGCAACAAAGGCAGGGGCACCATGAAAAGGGGTCTTTTCTCTAAAGTGGGGGTAGGAGAAGAGAAGACAGAAGAGGCGGTTGTGCACTCTCCCTAATTTCAGTGGCTCATTGGAAAACAGTGGGATCTTACAAACCCCCCTAAACCCTCTCACAAGCCATCTATCATTCACTCACCCCAGTGTCATACCAGACCTTGTATGACTTTGAGTGGAACTCAAAAGATGATATTTTAATACATCTCAAATTGTGTTGTTTATACAGAGAAAGTCCTATATTGAGACATTTTTCAAAACATCCACTTGTTCTCTGCTTTAAAAGAATGAATGTCAAAGAGCAAAGAACCAACCTCCCCCCAAATTATTTTTTGCCATAAACTCTTTAACCCCCTGTGCTAACCAGGAGAAGTCCTGACACACAGATGCAACTCTGAGGTGCAAAACATAAACTGGCAATTGTTCAGCATTTCCAAACTCCATGTACGACCGTATATCTGATTCTGAGTTAAATTAACCCAGCTTTTTATGGACTAAGTCCAACATAACATCCATAATCACACACTTTGTGCAGTACTGAGGGGCCTCACAACCCTGCATCTAGCTGCCAATCAACTTTCACCAACTTTCTTGTACACTTCCAGAATTAGAAAATGTTGTTCCGTTTTCCCTCCTTTTTTCTCTATGACAGTTCAACTTCGTTAGCAGTCCATGCATGTCCGAGAGAGAGCTGCAGTACAAATGCACCCTGTCAGGGGTCTTTCCAATCCAATCCAGGCCCTCTGGCATGACAGAGGCACATGTACAAGCGCAGGGGCCTCCTAGCACAAGTGATACTGGATACTGGGTGGAGGACGCTTCGTCCACATGTTAATGAGAATTTGAAATTTTCGCCTGGCACCCTGAGGCATATAAGAAAGTCTTAAGAATAGGAAAAGTGTTGTACAAAGCCCTCTGCCCTGTTTGAATGCATTACGCAACCACATGATAGACACAAAACACTATATGTTCAGAAGGTGAAAGAGGAGCTTGAGCTTTTATGTGATTGTTTCTATAGACGTGAAGCAGACCTGAAAAGATCTCTTGAATTTTTGCATGCCAAACCACATCATGCTTTAAGGATGTGAATGGACAATATGACTGAACAATAACATGTTACATGACTCTCTTTGTTGTGTGTTTTATGGTTTTGTCTTTTGGCATCACTATTATCAGGAGGCAAATGGAATTCCATGCTCCAGTTATTTACAAATGGCGACTGTTGACTTTGACTGTTATTGGACTGAACTATAACGATTCTGGACTAAATCAAGCCAAATAATGACATTATTTGACTGCACAGCTTAATTGTTATAATATTTACGGTCATATTTATTGTCATGTTGTTGTTTTTTTGTCATTGTTCATTAATGTGAAGCTGCTTTAAATGTTTTTTTTTTCTCCCTTAATAAAGCATACATGCACACATAAATTGTTTACAATATGTATATACACTAAAGTTTTATTTCATCCTGACCTTTCCATGCTATAACAATAAAAATAATTAAAATATTTTTTACATTTTAAAGTTTTATTTATGTAGCACCTTTACATAATGAGTTTTAAGAAGAAATGTAGATTCAAGAATAGTATTGACAATGATCGATCCCCTGTTGAAACAAGGTCATATGGAGGGATACTGAGAAGACCAGAATCAGGTGCATAATGAGTAAGTCGAGGTGTGTAGGAGCAGAGATTCACAGAGCAAGCGGGGAGCCAGGTTGTGCAACGATTTAAAAGTGAGCAGGAGAATTGTGTATTTTTTAAAAGTACATTATGCTACAGAAAGCCAATCGAGATTGTAAAAAATGTGGGCAGAGCGCTTGGTGTAGGTGAGAAGTCTAGCAGCGGAATTTTAAATATACAGTAACCTGGAACTGGCAGATAAACCACTGAAAAGAGCACAGAAAAAATCGGGGCGGGATGTAAAAAAAGCATGCATAATAAACCTAATAAAAAGAGGAGCTTGGGAATTATTGGCAGCTTTTTATTTAACAGTGCATTATAGAGCACCCCAAGGATGAATAATGCATCCTTGTATGTCTGTGTTCTGCAGAATCAGCCACTGCTGACCTGGCGCATTTTGAGTATGTGCAGTTGTGACAATAGAGGACATGTAGAGGTGTGTACACAGTCTTCCTGCAGTTTATATAGAAGGAAAATGTGCAGTTCCATGGGACCTTAAGTCACTGGTGTTCTTGTTTATTTGTCCTGCCAAAATGAACAAAGGAGATTTTGGAAGATAAAAACACGTGCTCAAAATAGTAGCAAGTTGCAACACAACCTTATTTTATTGTCTTACATACCGTATATTTTTAATATTTTGCATTGCAATCATTAATTCTGTGCACATGTACCGGTTTAATACCCAGTGGACAAGGATGACATCATGAATCACTGTAAATATATCCCTCAGCTGTCTTGTAACTCCAACCATTCAGTGCAACAGACTCTTGGGATACTGATAAGAAGCGGAAAAGGATGTTTCCTCCTTGTGTTGATACACTCCTCCATAGTTTTTGCAAGGTTTGAGGTTTGCGACTCACAAATAGATTGAAGACTATTTCTATATTGTACATAAGTTGCTTCAATGCTGTCAATATTCTTATATCAATCAATAACACTGTAAAATGCTGTTGCCGTTATAAGAATCAGCAGACATACATCATGACATAGAACATTCTGGGAATGACACTAAAAAGAGTGTGAATAACCCACCAGGGGGTAGAAGATAGTAATGTATTTTCCTTCCAGAGAGCTTATTGATTGAACACTTCTTACTTTATTGGGTTGACATCAAAAATCCAATCAAAAATGTTCAGTTAGAATGTTTCTGATACTAGTTGAAGCTAGTTAAAGTATAGGCAGATGCAGACACAGACCAGGATTGATGCTGCAAGGACCAGCATGTTAAATTACATTGATTTACCAATCAATAAAAATTTTATGTTTTCTATTCAATGTAAGTGCATAAATGTACATATATTTTTCTTAAAGTGTTACAAATGATTTTAGGTCAAAACTTCTGGGAACCAGAAGAGACATATCAAGAGCAAATAATCTTTACAGAAATGTATTTAAAATACGATTAGCATAACATACCTTCACAAATACCACTAGACTTGTGATTGTGACATGAACAGCAGAGTTAGAACTGTTTACAGTTACCATAAATTTTACATTAATGTTCTTCTTTCCAAGTTCAGGTTTGTAGCACATTTTCTCTGCCCCCAAGGAAAATATTATTGGTTTGCCTTTCATATTGCAGTAGACTTTGTTTCAATATTAACTTTGTATCAGTTGTTTCTCCTAAAATACTGTGATGATTTTATACATTTAATGGGAATGCTGAAACAATTGAGACCTTTTTAGGGTTATTTGCCCCAGTAAATCACAGCTGACTGGATATCCATACCCAGTGCTAACTAATGTGCAGTCAGCCCTCTACTTTTTAATGCTATCATAATGCTGCATTACAACGTGAGCAAATACGTTTATAGTCTGCTTCATAAATATATAAGACTAAGCATTTGGGGGTGTGACTATACGATCCCTTCCCTTTAGCAGTGCTTGGTCCCACCATTTCTCACATCACATACCACTGACCTTTTGACTTGTGATCCAACAAACAGCCAGGCATTCCTTGGTGATGAATGCAGAAACAACGCTTTGTGAATTTGTTCCAAGGTTTTATCACAAGAGTGCCATTGTGTGTGGTGTAACATGAAGTGGGATCACTGGAGAAACTGTGTTTGTGGTCCACTGTAAGGGACAGAAGGCCTCGGACACAATGGCTTTATTGGAATGGACACACTTGAATAGGATATATTCGGAAAACATGTCTGGTGTTGTTCAGGCTCCCTTCATTATATTAGCTTTTTCAGCAATTGAATAAACATACAGACAACCAGATCAAGGTGTGATGGTGATGGGTCCACATTTGATCAACTTTTAAGCTTATAATATTCCACTGCAATTTTGGATAATATATGAATAAACATCAACACATACTTGATAATCTGCCTTCTATGTTGTGACATAATTTATGTTCTGAGCATAAAATCCTACTAGCTGTAATTTATTTCCTTATCCCTATACTTTTTTAAATAATCCAAGCAATTCCTGTAGGGTCGTGTCCTTGTGGACAGTGAGGTCATCTACCAAAAAGCAATATCAGCAGATGTATCACTGCATGGAGCTGTGCCAGCAAAGGAAACAATTGAGAGGTCATTAAACTCCCAAATGTGGGATGAGGGAGTCTCTTGCCATAAATGGTCTAACTCATTAAATGAAGCTATTTTTGACAGTGTATAGATATCATAGCTAAAGAGTTTTTATTAAACTTTGTAGTGTACAATATTGTGTAGTGTACAAAAAAAGCAGGGTTGATCCTCTAAGTTGATCCAATGTTCTGTATTGACCCCAAAGTCCCAGTAATACACAAATTTGAAATTTATACAGACAATAGTGTGGTTTACAATAACTTTTCTTCAATGCATGCCTTACATATCTTAGAAATCATATATACATAATTAAGTGAAAGTATGTATGCGCAGTGTAGTATGATGTACAAAGTAACATTTAACCACACTTTTTTACAGAGCCTATGTCCACAGCTCACCAGTACCCGGAGAAGGATGGGGAGGAAGAAGAGCAGGAAGAAAAAAACAACTGTACAGAGAAGATTGACAAACAAAAGGGCAAGACTACCTCTGGAGAGGACACTGCAAAATGCAGTGAGTCTCAGACACATTCAAGTGACTTGGAAGCAACTCAGGAAAAACATGCAGATAATTCTCAAGCGGTCTCTACAGTTTCTCCTGCTGGTCAGGAGAGTATCATTTATCATAACACTAGTAAGTTTCTACTTTGTCATTTCCACACACATTCTCCCAGGAACTCTTTAATTTTCGGAATTACTGAAATACCGTTTTTTTGTAATAGTTGAAACAGCTCAGATTTACATTTTGGTCTAGGACTGGGCTTTATCATTTGCTGTGAAACCAGGGGTTAAAGTTCAGTGTAACATTATCAAATGACTACTAGATTAGAAAACATTAATATTTCCCTTTATTTTCTTGACAGATGCATCAAGTACCACCAAAAGGTAAGACGGTTTACTTAATTCACACAAAGATACTCTTGCTCATGAGTCATGACATTTATTGGAGCTTTCAAAAAGCAAACAAGCCAAAACCAGAATTCTGCAAAACACAAGTAAATGCTGTATGACTTCACTTGTTTCATAAGCCCGAAACTGGTTTGGGGAACACAAGCTACTCTGGGCTGGTCCGTTTTGGTTTGTGACACCGATAATTCAGCTCTGTTAGATGTTGAATTACAGGTTGCTCTGACTGACACAGACTCACTTTGAAATTAAGGGACTACTGAGCCACTCCAGTGATTGGTAACTTTACTGCCCATGCATAGAGGTTCAGACTGTGATATGGCCTCATAACTGTACTTTACCTAGGGCTGGAATCTAGACTGCACTAAAACACCTGGGGAAGAGCAGCAAGACTGAGCTAGTGATTGGTGGCTGGTTAAAATTTGAGGCTGGGAACTTGACTGCCCTACAATGGAAGAGAACTGGTACCCAGGCTGAGAGACAGTCTCAGAACCTGACTGTGGCTGGTAACTGGACTTTCCTGGCATGGCTGGGGAAAAGTAACCAGATTGTGATGGTAACTGGTGGTTAGGCAACACTTGAGGCTGGTAGCTGGAAGGTTCTGGCTTACTTGAAGGTTTGTAGCTGGATTGCACTGGCTTAAATGAGGGGTGGTACACATCTTGCACATGCTTGGCCAGAGGCTGGTAGCCAAGTGTTTGCAATTGTCTCAAAGGTTTAGATTGTTGGTGTGGTCCAGGAGGCCTGCTGGGTGACACCACAGACACATAGGTGCCCTGACCAGGCTTTACTGGGGCCTGGTATCCATGTTGTATGACAGGTTTCATTTGCTGAGCTAAGGAAGATACTGGTTTGGATGGAGGCTGGTAATTGGGCTGTGATGCATACTCCTGGCACGGATAAAGTTTGTAGTTAATCTTATTCATTTGTCCCTCTTCGTTCTGCACTGGCTTAAAATGTAATTGCATACCATGCTGAACCACAGACTGGTAGCTGCTTTGTGCTTGGTGTTGGATACTGGTCTGAGCCACAGATGGATGGCTGGCTAGTGCTGGTTGTTGGACAGCAGGCTGAGCCACAGACTGGTAGCTGTTTTTTATTGGTTGCTGGACAGTAGGCTGGGCCACATACTCATAGCGGACTTGTGCTGGTTGTTCGACAGCAGGCTGGGCTACATACTGGTAGATGGCTTGTCCTGGCTGTTGGACACTGGCCTGAGCCATAGATTGGTAGCTGCTTTGTGCTGGTGGTTGGACAGCAGGCTGAGCCACAGACTGGTAGCTAGCTTGTTGTAAAGCAGGCTTAGCCACGTACTGGTAGCTGGCTTGTGCTGGTTGTTGGACAGCAGGCTGGGCCACATACTGGTAGCTGGATTGTGCTGGTTGTTGGACTGCAGGCCCGGTCACATACTGGTAGCTCGCTTGTGCTGGTTGTTGGACAAAAGGACCAGACGCATACTGGTAGCTCGCTTGTGCTGGTTGCTGGACAGCAGGCTGTGCTACATACTGGTAGTTGACTTGTGCTGGTTGTAGGGTACTGGCCTGAGCCTCCAGTGGGTAGCTGGCTTGTATGGATTGTTGGAGAGCAGGCTTGGCCACATACTGGTTGCTCATTTGTGCTGGTTGTTGGACAGCAGACTGGGCTACATACTGGTAGATGGCTTGTTCTTGTTGTTGGACCACAGGCTTGGCCGCATACTGGTTGCTCATTTGTGCTGGTTGTTGGACAGCAGGCTGGGCTACATACTGGTAGATGGCTTGTTCTTGTTGTTGGACCACAGGCTTGGCCACATACTGGTAGCTCGCTTGTGCTGGTTGCTGGTCTGCAGGCTGGGTTCTATACTGGTAGCTAGTTTGTGCTTGTTGTTGGACCACAGGCTTGGCCACAGACAGGTTTCTTCTTTGTGCTGGTTGTTGGACTGCAGACTGGGCCAAAGACTGGTAGCTGGCTTGTTCTTGTTGTTGGATACTGGCCTGAGCCATAGATGGGTAGTCAGTTTGCACTGGTTGTTGGACAACAGGCTTGGCCACATACTGGTTGCTCATTTGTGCTGGTTGTTGGACCACAGGCTTGGCCACAGACAGGTTGCTTGTTTGTGCTGGTTGTTGGACAGCAGACTGGGCCCAAGACTGGTAGATGGTTTGTTCTTGTTGTTGGACCGCAGGCTTGGCCACATACTGGTAGCTCGCTTGTGCTGGTTGGTGGTCAGCAGGCGGTGTTCTATACTGGTAGCTGGTTTGTGCTGGTTGTTGGACCACAGGCTTGGCCACAGACAGGTTACTCGTTTGTGCTGGTTGTTGGACAGCAGACTGGGCCAAAGACTGGTAGCTGGCTTGTTCTTGTTGTTGGATACTGGCCTGAGCCATAGATGGGTAGTCAGT
>JAUMHQ010000066.1:9391707-9405114 GCA_032361165.1 Enteromius paludinosus
AGTCTAATGTTTATCAGTACATTACAGAAAATAATGAACTTTATCACAATACGCTAATTTTTTGAAAAGGACCTGTAGCTTCTTTTTTTATTTTAAATATTTTTCCGAGATTGAAAAAAAATATTCCATCATCATCAGAGGCACTGAAGGAGCAGATGGAAGCATATTATTCAACAGCATGTTTCACAAACATTGGATTTGGATGTGATGCCTTCCTATCTTTGTTTTGAATGCAGCCTGTGGCTTTGTTTTGGAAACGAGGAGGTGCTTGTCTGAGATTCACATAAGCGAGGGTGCACGTTTTGTCATAATCTAATCTTCCTCTGTCTATCCGGCACTGCTTTGACTTAAAAATTAAGCCATGCCCCTGATTCCAGTCATTTCTCTTGCATATGCTTTTTGTTGATCCTGATTTTGCCTTTCCCTCATCACTTCGTTTCCCTCACGTTTATGCTTACCCCTTCATTCCTTCCTCTCCTCCATGTTGCCATGTTGTTGCGCTCTCACCCATGGCCCACATTGTTGCCGTGATGATACCCGTAGCTCTCCCCTGATGTTCGACGACTGAGAGAACGTTACACCAGGACCAAACAGGAGCTAACCATGAGACTGGGGGGCAGACATCAGGTACACTCATGCTCGTATGGGCTTCAGGGGGTGAACTAACTCCGAGCTGTCACAAAACTGGGTTTAAGGTTACACTCTTTCTCTTTTGCACTTTTTCCTGCTGAAAGGACCAGCATGAATTTCCATGCTGTTTTATGTCAACCAAACAAACTTAAATGAGGTAAAAAAGCAGGGGGTGGTGCACTGACATAATAAACCTTTATTTAACCAGAAAAGACTCTCTGAGATCAATGATCTCTTTTGCTGGAGACAGAAGTTCCCTGCACTTGATCTTGTTTGGTCATATAAATTGCATGTCATCAAACACAGACAACAAAGAAGTTGTGCAGATATTAGATGTGTTCTGTTTATTTATATTTACTTTTTTAAATACAGTATTTTTATAATATTAAGTATTAAATAATATGAGTTTATATTACTGCTCAAAAGTTTTGAGCTGATTTTGAAATGTTTATAATAATAAAATATTCTTTTGAACTTTCTGTTCATTACATTTCTATTTTGATCAAAGTAAGTTAGTGCAGGTAACTTGTACTCTTCCTTTGAAATTCAGTATTGATCAGTTTGATTATATGCTCCCTATGATTTAAAATTATTGAATCACTGAACAATATTTGAACTTCACTTTGCATTGCACTCATGACAATTGAAACATATATTCTTATTGCTCTTTCTTTAAAATTCATCTTTCTTTGTTTAAAGTTGAACCCAGTGGTGCACAAGACAATGAAATAGCCACAACACAATGGAAACAAATTGCAACACAATATCAACACTGTCAAATTAACACAACACAACAAAATTAGTCCTATGCGTTGGGTTGTGGATATTTTGTGTTGTGCACTAGTGGGCCGCACACTCTCACTTTTATACTGATGTAAACAAACCATTCAGATTGCTTTCACTACAAAACACTCTATTTCGTTCCGGCCTCCTTATTTCTAATTTGATATGTATGATTGTGGATCATGGGCACACTTGTGTGTATATATAAAGTAAACTGCTCTCATGTGGTTCCAATAAGACACTTCCACATGCTCTCTATTAATGACCTGCTTTTGCAGAGATGGGACGCCCCCTCCTTTCATAAATATAAAAATATCACTGTAGCTTGATGTTCTCTCGCTTTGGATCTTGTGGCTATTGGAACAGACCCCATTGAGCACACACCCAACTGTTGCCCTGACGCACTGAACTGGTGTCTCACAAATGGCAGGGGAATCCAAGCGTGGCTGTTTACGCTCGAGGGCTTGAGATGGTCGACCTTTTTCCATAAGGGTCCACCACGCCACTGGTTTTGGAGGAACTCCAGCTCAGCTGCCTGTGATTTTCTGTTCGCCTCTGGTCCCTTTTGCAGGTCCATCAGCTGATGCGGGCGGCACGTAGCGGAACGAAAGATGGCCTGGAGAAGACCAAAATCGCTGTGATGAGGAGAGTTTCATTCCTACATAAAAAGGACCACTCAGGTAATCTAAGAATCATTTTCATTTGAGAATTCTTCTTCTTTCGAGCACCCCTCCTCACTCCTTTTCCTTTGATAAAAAGAATCCCATTCAGGAAAGAAGCAATTATACATATATATAAAATGCTTTTTTCCCTCAGATGAACAGGGCTGTTCATTAAATTAAGCTGGACCTCTGGCTGACGATCTGACTGTCACGAGTCAGACACAGCAAAAAAAAAGGCTGATGGAGTCCAATACCTCTCAGTGCTTTCTTGTATTTTGCTTTTAAGAAGATAATTGACTCTTAGAAGTTGGAGGCTGAAAGATGATGTGAAAAATTGGGAAGCTGAAAGGCATTATAAATCAGACTGGGTCTTTAAAATAAAAGGTAGGGAGAAGAGCTGATGAGGGCATTTGGCAGACTGGCTGGGATTGGTCCCCATAATGCCCTACTGCACAATGGGGTAAGATTACTATTTGGAATGGAGACAGGCATGTTGCCTATTGAAACTGCACTCTAAATGAGGTACCACACTGCGTGTAGCGCTAAACATTTTGATTTGTTGAGTCTTTTATTATTTTGAGATTTTGTCTGAAGATTTTGTCTGAAGATTTTAGGCCTTTTAGAAAAGGTGTAAAATTGTTTGTCTGATGGTATTCCTTTGTAGCCATGTGGATTGAAAGACTGTTTGGATGTGGCTTTGAACGGCTTGTTCTGTACTGAGTGTGAATGTGCTTTTTTTGAGCATGTCTTCTGAGTTGTAATAAGATAGTAGTATATTCTTAGCTTTGCAGGAATATATGGTATGTTTTTGTGTATCCTCACAGATGACACTGAGGATGATACAGGGTATCTGGATGTGATGGTATCAGAGGCGAAACACCCACCTGCACAACTGGGACCAATGCCAGATGGGCTTAGCAGTCTGCATGTGCGTGTATATGTATTTACTGACATTTTAAATTGAGTGTGTACAATGGGAATCCATCAATTTGGTAGCAATATTTGCATCCCAACCAGCTCGTTTTTAATGTTTTTTTTTTTTTAAATTCATAATACTATTAAACTGATCAAAAGTGAAAAAAAAAAACATGTTTTATGATGTAAAAAATGTCTTTCGTATTGACCACAGATTGTCCGGCGACATATTTTGGGCTCCATTGTGCAGAGTGAGAGGAGTTACCTGGACTCTCTTAAGCGGATCCTACAGGTGAGATAGGAAGCTGTAGATAGGATTCGGTAAGGTGAATTTGCACATACAAATACAAAAAGTTCTTGGGTAAATCCTAAGCATCTTTGTGAAACTGCAACTGATACTTCATACTCAGATTAATTAAAAAACCTAGGTAAAATTCTGAAGTCAAATATTAATAAATAGATATGTTTGTTTTACAGTATGTAAACATTAAATGTCACTCTCAATGACCAAGCAACAAAAGTGATTGGAAGGGTTATAAATAATTGTCAAGACCATTCCTAATGTAAAAAGCCCAGCTATTCAAGCCTCCTCACAAAAGATAACGCTATCACTTTGCTTTAATACCGAATTTGCCTTCACATTCCTTTAAATGGAAGCATGCAGGTCTTGTGGGTTTCATAGTGTGGAGTTTCATTACACATAATTCTGATCTCAGCTAGTGGTGGAGAGAAAAGCATTTGTTATCACACTCCTTTGAAGGCACAGACACCGTCTAAAATGGAATCACAGATCAATGACAGCTTTACGCTCTATGAAATCTAGTCATTCAGGATCTGTTTCCAAGCTTTGTTGTCAAATCAAAGCTCTGCCGGGTATACTTTACAATTCCTGCTCTCTTTATGGTGTGCTAGACATGGTCTAGGTGTTTAGATCAGGTAAAGTGGCCCCAAAGCAGGCGAGTGGGGGGCTGCCTAATTAAGTTTAGTAGTGCCGTTGTGGGCAGACGCATCTTTAGAGAAAGATATAGTCCCATTGGCTCATCCTTTGTCTTATTTTCTCTTTGTCGATAATTCATTAGTGCTGGAGACTACAGGGCAGGAAAGAAAGCAGCCATGAAAAATCTATTATGTCCACAGCCTAACTAGCAAAGTGTCTTTGCTTTTAAAGATTAGGTCTTGTAGTTTATCTATGAACATCACTAGCTTGTTTTGCAATTTAAGGAAATCAAGCCTAAACAAATGTTTAAATGAGCACAGTTTGAATTCTTCAGCATTGCAGGAATGTCAAGACCAATGTCATAGAATTAACGTTAGCAAGTGAACAAGTAAAAAGGAGTTGTTCACCCAAATGTTGCTATTCTTCTCTCACCTATATGATACTTTATTTATTTTTTATGTCATTATCGGATGTGCCCGTCAAAGCAGTGTATCAATTCTTTCTGTTATGCATATTTTCAATTTGTTATAATCACCAATTTGAATAAAATGCTATTAAAATGAGCATCTGCAGGATGATTTCAAAAGACAGGTGAATATATATTCTAATGATAACTGTGCACACAATTTTCCAAACTCAACGGAACTTGTAGTTTTAATCCAAAACAACGTTACGGATTTTCCCCACGCTGTGTCAGTGCTCATTTAAATAGTGAATGCGATGCTGCATTGTGTGCGAGACCTGATGAATAAGATCACAATGAACATTTTTATGTATTTGTGTTGAATTTTAGTCATTATTCTGTCATTTTTCATTTACAGTCATTTCACTGTGTGTAATATTTATGCCAAAATTCTTAATTTATATTCAAAGTCATCATGGTTTAAGATTAAGCCAAAATGTTCCACATTGTTAAATTTCTTAAAGGCAGTGCCTGTGTATTCATTCATCTATTTTATTACCATTTTTACATGGTAAAGTATCAGTAAGATAAATACATTTTAATGAAAGGATGAACTTGACTGTGGTAGGCTGGTTGGGAAATAATTTTATTTATTAAGATTGCGCATTTGGAAGGGAAATTTATTAATAGGGACATTTCAGGAGGTGATATGAGACGTAGGCCTGACTTTAATTCATCCCACGTATCTCATCCATGTTGTATCAGGAAAGCTGAAGTAATGATGCTGGAAATTCAGCTTTGCCATCACAGGAATGAATTCCATTTTAAAATCTATTACAAAAGACAATTTTTCATAAGCTACTTATTGCAACATTAAAATAAAAACATTACAAAAGCTTGAAACAGCATGCAATATAATAAAGACTAACTGAACTGCAAAACCTTGAGGAAAAAAGGTGATATGCATGTGCGTTCATCTCAATGTGTTCTATTACATGAGTTGTTCCAAAATGTATTCATATATGCAGATTGCACATTTGGAATCTTGTATTCAAATGAATGAAATGGATAATGCATAGTTTTTTTTTCACCTTGCTGTTAAGATTAATTCAGCACATTTTAAATCTCACTTTTATGTCAAGGTGAGGCAAGTTGGATCTGTAAATGAATTATTCCTCATGTATAAATATAAAAAAAATCAGTAACTGCGTGCATAAGAAATGTCCACATTTCCCATGGTCTTTTAGGAATACCAGCGACCCCTGATGGAGGCCGAGCCTCGGATCCTCAGTGTAAGGAAAATCCGGCCCATTTTTTTCCGTCTGCGGGAGATCATGCAGTGCCACTCCATGTTCCAGATTGCCCTGGCATCTCGGGTGACCGAATGGGACTCTTGTGAAAAGATTGGGGACCTGTTTGTAGCTTCAGTGAGTAGGAAAATAGTTGAAAATGACTGACCTCTGCACTACACTACAGAACACTGAGCGTTGCGTGTTGTTATGCTTCTCTGTTGGCAAGCCGTTTCAGGTACTAATAGTGTTCTGCTCTAGTTTACTTTAAAAGCAAAGCCAATTACTATGAGTGAGGATGACTGTCTTTTACCAAAGCTAGCTTGTTGGCACCACTGAGTTGCAGGGCGTCTAATGGACTAATGAATGAGGTTTCTGTAGTGACCCTCCTCACAGGCAGCATCCATAAGCTGTTCTCATTATTCTTCCGTTAAAAGACAGCGTTTGGCCTGTCTGACCTGCTTTTATTGCATAGCACTACTGGTCTTTACAAAGTCCCTGGAGCAAAAAGAAGTACCATAGAGAGAACACTTAAAGCTGAAGTTGCACTGCTGTGCATTGGAGAGCAGAAAATACCAACAAACCACATAACACGCCATATTGCATCAGTTTGCACAATTTTTCTGTTATTGAGTGCATTTGTACACACTGTGCGACTGCAGACGAAGACAGCATAAATTATTTGCATGCCTTGTCTGTGTTGTTTTAGCACCTCATTGATTATGAAAATGCTCTTAAATAACCAAATTGACTGAAATTATGCTCATCTACTGTACACTGTGCATATGGTTATGATGGTCTAATCCCCACTTTTGGATCATTATTTGATTAATCAATTTGCCATGATTAATAGAAAATGTGCACAAACCTCTCATGAATAAAATAGTTGAATATACAAGTATATACATGCTGAGATATAAAAAATATGTCAAATCTGCCTGTAAACTACTGCATTTTATCGCCCATCTCACATATGCTTATTGTGGCGTAAAATATTACAACATTAACATTGTGATTTTCTGTATTGCTGCTTGTGTATCGTAAAAAGTGCTGTACAAATAAAATAAGAGTTAGATTGTATAATTGCATAAAAATGATTTGCTAAAACATAAAATGAATTGTGAACACAGCCATTCATAGCACAGTCCTAATAATTTTTGCACTGACATATTGCTCACTGTAAGGTGCTGCAACTGCTTCGTAATTTGCCCTGTATGTCTGTTTGTTGATAATAACATCTTTACCCGTGTGTATCATTTCCTGGCGTACTTGGCATCCCCAAAGGGGAGGTACAGTTTGACAGGGGTTAACGTCTATTTGTGGCTCGTTAATGTCCTCTCTGAGTCCTGCGAGCACTGCTGCTGTCAGCAGGTCTGTTCAGCTTCAATCAAAGCAGAGCGAATGGATGGCTGCCATTTTGCCTGCTCTAAAACACCCGGCAGTAATGGACTGTCAAAGATGTTTAGGTCCCTAGGATGGCGAAAAGTGGTGCTGCGTTGCATAAATACCACACTAAAATTACTGTTTACTTCCATTCCCTTGCCCTGTAATCACCTTTAGAGTGGCCTGCCCACCACGACAGCAAAATTCAAGAGCTGTCTCAGAGCAGGAGAAGCTGTTCAAGGCTGAGAGATGCTTTACACAAAGAAGAAAATGAACAGAAAACCAAATTAGATGTGATTTCTCTTAACATTTGTTTGTCTAAACATCTTCTCTCTGCATTTCTCTTAGTTCTCGAAATCCATGGTGCTGGACGTATATAGTGATTACGTCAATAATTTCACCAATGCCATGGCCCTCATTAAGAAAGCCTGCATGTCTAAACCAGCATTTCTGGAGTTTCTCAAGGTAAGAGCTGATGTTTGCTGTCAATATCCTTTTCAAGAAACACCCTAAGTCACCTCTGTTTACTGCTGTGCTGCTCTATGGATTATTGACTTCTGTCTTGTCTTTTTTCCTGTTGGACTGCAAAAAAAAATCCAATTACGGAGTATGGTTTTTTACATACTATTGCAGTTCTTTAAAAAACAAAAATTCTGTTA
This sequence comes from Enteromius paludinosus, assembly GCA_032361165.1. Classification (NCBI taxonomy): domain Eukaryota; kingdom Metazoa; phylum Chordata; class Actinopteri; order Cypriniformes; family Cyprinidae; genus Enteromius; species Enteromius paludinosus. The sequence continues at coordinate 9,399,369 of JAUMHQ010000066.1, forward strand.
CCATTAAATCACCCTTATGTCATTCAAAACTTTTCTCTTTTGTGGAACATAATAGCCGATATTTTGTAATGACCTTAAAAGTATCTCCTGTTTGGATTTTTTTTAATATATATATATGAGTGCATTTAATTAAAAAAATCCCATCAAATAAGTTTAAAAAGTAAAGATACATTTTCCAAAAAAGTCCCAGTATCTAATGCAAGTTGTTGTTTTTTTTTTACCTTCTTTCAAGGTTTATTCGATATTTTAACTGGAAAATTTAGTCAGAAAGTCTAATATTAAAAACACAAGAAGTCATTAGGTATTAATTATAACCGTTTTTAGTCAGAGAGTGAGAACATCTTTTGCTTGCAGCATTTTATGCAAGCTACTTATGTTCTGAATAGCCCATAAGTGATGCTTTTTTCCCTTCAAAATATTTTACCTTTTAAATGTAAAACTGAGGTTATCTGTTCTTTAAAGTTTGCAAAGCACATGTGTAGTGTTATCATGGCAACACATTTACACGGTGACTTGAATCTTTTACATCTGTAAAAGCGACTGAACTTCACAAATGCTTAGTTGACCATAGTCTAATACCCTTGCTTTGAAATCTGCTGGAAGGCCCTCAAGTACACCTACTCCCTGACAGTGCGCAGTCTAATGATTGCTAGAGTCTGCTGGCAGGCTTGAAAGAATCAATAGTGTAATGCTAACCTCCACCCACCTCTCTGACTCCCTTGAGTGTCAAGATTCTTCTGCTCTGTATGTGGAATTACTCTAACGTTTTCTCTTCCTTTACCTTTCTCTCAATATGTGGTTGCATCTCCTTATGCTTGCAGAAGAAACAGGCATCCAGCATTGACCGCATAACTCTCTATGGTCTGATGGTAAAGCCTATTCAGCGTTTTCCTCAGTTCATCCTCCTCCTGCAGGTCAGTATTTATCCATAAACTGTTCACACAGTGCTGTCGTTTAGAGTGCTTTAGGGGTTGTGCTCCTTTAAGTAACTGGAAATTAGTTGCCAAGCAGGTCTATTAGAAGCTGAATGACTGGCTAAGACTGTGCCAGATCTTCTTGCAGCCTATTGGCTCACAGGGTTGCTCTTCCCTTGGCTCTTGGCCATGATAGAGGGTTGGGTGTATATCAAGACTCCTATAGAGAGAACTTGAATAAACCAGCAAGCATGCACATTGCTTGAATAAATGATATGGTTTTTTGAAGAATATGCTTGTAACTATATTCCAGCTATATTGCCCAGCCCTACATCAATGGAAAGCCTAAGTAAAATCAAAATCTGAATTAAAAAATTTTATGGTTGGTACATTGTTCTACATTTCTAATTTTGTGCCCAAACAGTTAAAGGGTTTTGGAAAGACATGAGGGCAAGTAAATTATATTTTAATTTTTAGAGTAACTATTTATTTAAATAAACACGTCAAATGTCCATTCTGTCACACAAACAAGTAACGTGCCAGAATGTCAGACTCGGAGCATTATCAAGATCTGCTCCATCACATTGACCTCTTCAGGCAGTGGGTCTCAGGTGACAGTGAAATGTCATCAGAATTACATTGTCAAACAGTTTGGACCACTGCCTTGCTCTCTCTCATATCTTCCCTCACTTCTATTCATTTTTATGGACAAGGAACGAGCGAGGAATTTACCACTGAACTTTCCCATGCAGGAGGAGTGCTGTGGCACTTAATTTCATACCTCAGTAGGCATCGATTACCCATGAATTTTGATAGATAAGTTATGAATGTGAATAAGGTTTTTTTTTACGCTCTGACTTGAGAGTAGGGAGTGTTTAATCACACATTAAACAGAACAAGATCTGATGACAGACCTTTATCTGCTTCCTCCTTATTAGTGGCCTGAATCAACCACAAAAAGATCTTATTAGAAAAATGCGTTAGACACAATGTCTGTTCTTTTCCATATAATGGTTCAAAATATGTGCCACATAGGTGCACATGAACAAATTACATTATATTGAATACCAGTCTGAATTCTTGATATATATGCTTCAAGCAAAACAACTGCAACAACAAATTGCGTTGAATATAATGAAAACAGTCGGTATTATGAGATAATTTTTCAGTATGTTTAGATTGCTAAGAAAACTACTTCTAGTTAAATTTAATTAGTGACTGCTAATATGACAGTTAAGGTGAAATATATTTTTGACAAATGAGCAAAATGCATGCTCTCTGCTGGTTTTCAGAGGGAGTTTGTGAATGATTGTTGTTTCAGTGCACAGTTCTGTGGTAATGACTCCCAGAGGGCTTCTGACATGCTTCTCTCCTGAACGTGAGATGATACGGTTATTCTGACCCTCTTTTCTTGCTTTTGTGTGGGAGTAAAGGTACAGTGTACCAGCAGCTTTAAATGAATGCTAATAGGGCTATAGTACATCACAATGGCTAAAGAGTTGTCTGTGCGGTAGAGGTGCAGTCATTGCTCTCTTCCATTTAGCCTCCTCAAGTGAGTCTCTTTTACTCTTTCATTTTCTTTGCTGTTAGACTCATTCTTTCTCTCTGTCTGTCTTTAGGACATGCTGAAGAACACTCCCACTGGCCATGTGGACAGGCTGCCTTTGCAATTGGCTCTGACTGAATTGGAGACCCTAGCTGAGAAACTCAATGAGCAGAAAAGGGTGGCTGATCAGATCACAGAGACACAGCAGCTGGCTCGCTGTGTCAGTGACCGCTCTCTCAGCAAGGTGAGAAAAACACGAGCATGCGCACAGTTACTCAGCGGTGACAGCAGGATGCTTTTGCCTTGGTGTAATCACTACAGTGTAATTCCTAATCACAAAACCATTTCACGCTTTTGTTCGGCCGTTTTTGCAATATTTGTCAGCTTGTCTCGCGGGTCATCATGTTCACACACAGCTTTTCAGCTACAGCTGCGGTTTGTCACATTAAAGGGTAAGTTTACCCCAAAATGAAAATTCTGTCTTTAATTTATTGTTCATTTAGTGTAATTTATTAGTTTATTGTAGGATGTTTGCTAATGGCCAATTAACTGCATTATCACAAATGATTCAAATAATGATGTAGGGCAGTTTTTTTCAGTCATGACCTCGACATACAGTAAGCCATCGATGTTGCACAGTTATTCAGAGTTTTGTATTCGCTGTGGCATTTATCGAAGTGCCAAATACTTAAATACTTACACTTAATAGGCAAATGTATCATTTTACTATCATTTTACTTATTGTTGTTAATTTGTACGTTTATATAAAATGCATATAGAGACTTTTTCAAAAACATTTGGTAACACTTTAGAATAGGGGTCCAAAATAATGCATTTGTTAATTAAGCATTAGTTGAGCAAAAACACACTAGTAATTAATGATTAACTTAACATTTTAATAATTAATTAGTAGTGTGTTTTTGCTCAACTAATGCTTAATTGTGAACAAATTAATCATTAATTAATGCTTAACTAATGCATTATTTTGCACCCCTATTCTGAAGTGTTACCAAATATTTTAGTTGTTATGTGGCCAATTAACTGCATTACCACAAATGATTCTGAACAGGGGCAATGCTATTATTTCTGAGCCCCCTGATCAGCATATTGACTCAGGCCCCCCAGGGTAGGGATCACATTCCTTTGGGTTTGTGGGCTTTCATATTAGGGCCCTTGGAATCATCTTAACCTCCTAACGTGTGTGACTGCTACTGTTAACCCCGTGTGTGTGACAGAGAGAAGGAGAGAGAGAGCTGTTCAGTTAAAATGTTGGAACTACGGTAGCTCCTCTGTATATTATTCATCATAAATATTTTATTTAGCATACACTTCACCTTATGCTTTCATGAAATCACCTCAAGAAAGTTCACAAATTCCCACTTATGTCTAGCCACAACAGCCTGCAGGCACTTTTCTGTCCATCAGAACGTCAGAACGTGACATGATTAATGATGTAGAACAACAGGGCAGTTTTTTCAGTCACAACCTCGACATAAGCCATCGATGTAGCGCAATCGTTCACATTTTTGTATTCGCTATGCCGTTTATCACAGGGCCAAATGCTTCAATATTTATACTTACTAGGCTATTTATTTGCACATGTAACATTTTAGTCTGGACTAGTGCATGCCCTAAATCAAGTATTTTGAGTCTTTATTGTTGTTAACATTAGTTCATTCATTAGTTAACATAAGCTGCAGATGAAAAATTGTAGGTAATTACAAGGTTTAATATCATATTGATAAAATGTCAAGTTGCAAATGTGTCTTTGTTAACATGAATTTTCTTTTTTTAACAAAGATTAATAACTTCTGTCGCAACTGTAGCTTGAATGTTTTTATCTAAGGTTAACTAATGAAATCTTATTGAAAAGTGATACCCCTTTTGTGCTTTATTGTATTGGGATGTTCAGTTAATTTTGTTACAAGTAGAAAAGGTATAAAACCTGTTATGCTGTATTATGACAATTGCAACTGATTGTCATGATACATCATTATTTTTTGCAGCTAAATTTCAATATAATGGTAATACTGTATATTGTGATAAAAGCATTTGAAATTAATCGCAGTGTTAAAATTTGATAGCGAAATATCCATGTTTACCAAATAAACAGCCTGCCAAGTATCTGGCCATTACAGCTGACCCTGAAAATAACCGACCCTATCTCCTTTTATACCTGGCCTGCATTTTTTAATAGAATCATCAGCGAGCAATGATGGTCCATTAATGCGCTACAGCAGCACCTGAGTCCATGGCAGGGATGTTTCTCTTCCATTACCATGCTTATATCACAGGCTAGCTGCTGCAAATGCAAACAAATGCATTTCTGAATAAGAAGAATTAGAGAGTAAATGAGACACTTAATTGGAAAGTTGCTTTCAGTATCTTTTGTTTTTACTTTCTCTCTTTATCTCTCTCTGTTTTGCTCAGTGTCTTGCCTTCCTCCACTGCAGTCATTTTTCTTTTTCTCTGTTTTTCTTTTTTTCTCTCACTCTGTCTCCCTCATACTGTAGTCTGCAGGTTTCTCCTACTGATGTTGGTTTTATTTTTCTTTTCGCTCTTTTGCAAAGCTACCTGCATAATCAGCATTTTAAGTCGACTCTCAAATTGAATGGTGTTCAAATGTATATTTTTGTTTCAAATATATATTTATATTTTTTATTTTTTATTTTTATTTTTTATGTTCCATATGTTTGTTGATATTTTAACCTGTGAACTGTCACTGGTCATCTAGTGGAAACATTTGATAATGCGGCCCAAACAAAATCTTACTAAAAGCTAATTTTTTAAGATATAAACCTCAGACTTGGAACATAACTTGTTCAGATTTTTTTGCCATGTTTTGTAAAAAACTGTATACACAAACTAACATTTTTTTTTATTTTCAAATTAAATTGGGAATGTAAATTTTAGGTCTGTACTCAAAAAGTGGAACCAACAATTAACAGGTTAAATATGTAACACTGTGATCCTGTGAGGCACAATATTTCATTCCTTTTAACCGTTTTAGTCAAAATGATTAGCCCCATCAATAAATATGAGCAAAATAAATACTTATTTCATTAAAAAAAAATCACAAAAATCATTTAATTAAAGTAAGATAACAGATATTGTGGGGAAATCTTACTATGAAATATCTCTTATACGCATTGGCTAATATTATCGCTTCCTTTTTATTCAATACTTTTTGCTGCCCCCATTAGCCAAGATTTTGTCTTAAAACCCTCCCAAACTTGTTTGTGATGACATAGGAGATGTTTTGCTGTTTTATATATATATATATATA